>WNWK01009640.1:22500-50000 GCA_009830355.1 Cherax destructor | reverse complement strand
ATATATATATATATATATATATACATATATATATTTCGCCTGTTCTTGCGAATTCTAAGCATTGTAAAAATCTCTAGTTGGTCAATGCATGCAGGGGATGAGATGAAAAGCTGTAAGCCACCTGCCTGAAAGCTGGCTGCCTTGGATCAAAACGTCTTGCGTGAGCTGGGCGCCAGTGTGGTACGGTCGGTAAAGCACTGCGTACCTTGTTGCAAGGTTCGTAGGTTCGAGTCTCCTTCGGCCAGAGATCAGTGTTTGTTAATATTTCGCCTGCTCTTGCGAATTCATATATATATATATATATATATATATATATATATATATATATATATATATATATATATATATATATATATATATATATTGGAAAACCACTAGTTAGAGTTGTGGTTACCAGTCAGCAACTTGCGTACCTTCCGCTAAATCACGTGATCCCACCTGACGTCGGATTACCCCTCCATAGCACTGGATTACCCCTCCTTAGCACAGACAGTAGGTTCACCCACTCACTCCCGATTTGTACTCTGCCTTGTACTCTCACGCTTAGTCTGATCTCTGGTTTCTAGAGTTCTTTATTCATATTGCGATCCCTTGCGTGGGAATATCGATGAAACTTCCTGCATGGATTATTTGAATTTAATGTCTCTGTGAAGACATTGATACGAGTTGTGTTAGCAACGTATCAGTTATTTCATGTCTTATATTGATTGCCTAACTCTTACCTGGAGAGAGTTCCGGGGTCAACGCCCCCGCGGGCCAGTCTGTGACCAGGCTTCATGGTGGATCAGAGCCTGATCAACCAGGCTGTTACTGCTGGCCGCACGCAGTCCGACGTATGAACCACAGCCCGGCTGGTCAGGTATCGACTTTAGGTGCCTGTCCAGTGCCTGGTTGAAGACAGTCAGGGGTCTATTGGTAATCCCCCTTATGTACGCTGTATATATAATTCTACCCTTATGAGTAAAGTGAAAGAAAAGTAATTTCATGATCTTTATTAAGATTATGGTTCATAGAGATATGAAAATCCAATCTAAGTTTTATTATTATTAAAGACAAAGATTTAACTCTTGAGTTTTGGTCATCCTAAAGAAAGTAAGAATGTTAACAAAGAAAGCCTCTTTGGTTAAGAAGGCTATATTTGCCGCACTAAACTTTTGTTGCCATTCGAGTTCTCCCTTAGACAAAAGCCAACATTCAAACTGATTCCCCAGCAAAAGGATCAGTGGTCTAATGTAAACCCCTTGATAAGCAACATGTATATATATATATATATATATATATATATATATATATATATATATATATATATATATATATATGTCGTGCCGATTAGGTAAACAAGTCAATTAGCAAGAACTCATCTAAAATTAAGTCCTTTCTAAAAATTTCTCTTATACATTTAAAGATATATTTTTTTCATTTATGTTAATGTAAGAATTTATAATTTTGTACCAAGAGAAACTTTGAAAACCTACCTAACCTTATTACAACAAGCGCAATTTAATTTAGCCTAACCCAACTAAATATATTTTAGATACGTTAACATTAATTTAATAATAAACAAACACAATAAAATATATTTTTTTCGTTATGTTCAGAATGATTTTGGCGAAATTATTGCATACACAAATTTTCACTTGTCTTATATGGCAAGGTGAGCGTTGCTATTTAAGCCAAAATCGCAAGTTTTACCTAATCGGCATGACATATATATATAAGGCAGCAATAGACATCATTAGGAAGAAGGGAGGGAACCCTGTTATATGTGGCATTTTGCCAAGAAGGGGTGTTGGAAATGAATGGCTGTCCAGAGCGATTGGTATAAATTGCTGGCTGGACAAACACTGTAAGGATAATGCAGTCCCATTCATTGACAACTGGGACCACTTCAATGGCCAAAATGACATGTATGTAAGGGATGGGGTTCACTTATCCAGGGAAGGTGTAGGATTTCTCGCTAGCTCAGTTGAGGATGTTGTTAGGGCTTTAAACTAGGATTGGTTAGAGGTATGGGTTTAGGAATGGTAAATAATGAGGGCCAAAATATTGATTCAGGCTTTGATATCATAAATCTTAACAATAACAGTAATCGAGTAACACAGGGTAATGATAGTAACAGAAATTGTGTAAAACAAAAGCTGAAAAAGGTTCACAAGAAGATACATATCAATGTATTTTATACTAACTGTCGAAGCGCCAGAAACAAAATTAACGAATTACGTTTGGTAGCATGTGCTGGGAACTTTGATGTCATTGCAATAACTGAAACATGGTATAATATAAAGAGTCGGGATATGATTGCTGAGTGTCATATTCAGGGGTTTAAGTTGTTCCATGTAGATAGACATAATGGGAAAGGGGGTGGAGTTGCATTATATGTACGAGAAAATATAAATTGCTGCATAAAAACAGGCATAAAAATAGATGGATCATTAACAGAATCTGTTTGGGTAGAGTTTCTTGAAGGTCAAGAAAAACTGATTCTAGGTGTAATATACCGACCTCCAGGCTTGGATCACGATAGAGGGAGACTTCTTTGGGACGAAATTGTTAGGGCTTCTAGACACAATAACGTAGTGATAGTAGGGGATTTTAACTTTAGTCAAATTGACTGGACTTCTTTGACCCGTAATCTGGAGTCCAGTGACTTAATGAAAGTAGATCATGACTGTTTTCTGAAGCAGTGTGTGACGGAGCCTACCAGAGGTAATAATTTGCTCGACCTAGTCTTGTCAAATAAAGAAACCCTTGTAAATAATCTGGTGATCACTGAAGAGCTTGGAGCTAGTGATCACAAATCCATTACTTTTAATATTACCTGGGAGTACGAGAATAGGGATAATACGGTAAAAGTTCCTGGGGTAATCTAGCTAACGATTTCGATGGGATCTGCGTTTATGATTTGTTTCTTAATAATGTACAACGTGCACAGAGTATGTTTATTCCCCAGAGAGAATTTAGGTCAAATAATAACGATCCCAAATGGATTAACAGGAGGCTAAAACATCTATTAGGGGAGAAAAGAGGAATTTATAGGCGCATCAAAAGAGATGATGTTAAACTTATTGACCAATATGTTCAGTTGAAAAGAGAAGTAAAAAAGGGGATTAGAAAGGCTAAACGTGACTATGAGATTAAGGTTGCTAATGAATCAAAGACTAATTCAAAAGGGTTCTTTCAAGTGTACAGGATGAAGGTGAGGGAAAAGGTAGGACCTCTGAAAATTGGGAATGGACAGCTGACGGATAACGAAATGGAAATGTGTTCTCTATTTAATGACTATTTTTGTCAGTCTTTACACAAGAAGACGTAAATGAGATTCCAGAAATTAACAATTATTCAGTTCCTGAAGAATTCAAATTAACTAATATTACTGTCACGAGGGACATGGTTAGCAAACAGATAGATAAACTGAAGCAAAATAAGTCCCCGGGACCCGACGAGTTGTTTTCCAGGGTACTTAAAGAATGCAAAATGGAACTTAGTCAGCCATTAACGAATGTGTTTAATACGTCCATCCTAACTGGTGTTGTGCCAGAGATGTGGAAGATAGCTAATGTAGTTCCTATATTCAAATCAGGGGATAAGTCCATTCCATCAAATTACCGTCCAATAAGCCTCACGTCTATAGTAAGCAAATTATTAGAATCAATTATAGCTGATATTATTAGAAGTCACCTTGAAGAACATAATTTGATTAATGAATCTCAGCATGGGTTCACAGAGGTCGTTCCTGCCTGACAAATTTACTGACGTTTTTCAATAAAACATTTGAGGCAGTAGACAGTGATAAAGAATATGATATAGTTTACTTGGATTTCAGTAAGGCCTTCGATAGAGTACCTCACAAGAGACTCTTAAGAAAGGTGGCAGCTCATGGTATAGGAGGTAAAGTTCTAGCATGGATAGAGGCATGGCTTACCAATAGAAAGCAGAGATTTTCCATTAATGGTGTCAAATCTGAATGGAGATTAGTCACTAGTGGCGTTCCACAAGGATCAGTTTTAGGCCCATTGTTGTTCATAATTTTCATAAATGACCTTGATGAAGGAATTGCAAGTGACATGAGTAAATTTGCTGATGATACAAAAATAGGCCGTATAATTCATTCTGAGGAGGATACCAGTGAACTCCAGGAGGATTTGGACAAATTAATGTCTTGGTCTGAAAAGTGGCAGATGAAGTTCAATGTGGACAAGTGTAAGGTGCTAGTCGTTGGTAATGAAAATATCCCTCGAATTTATAAACTAGGTGAAGTAGAGCTTGATCATACAGAATGTGAAAAAGACTTGGAAGTCATGGTAAGCAGAAATCTAAAGCCAAGACAACAGTGCCTAAGTGTGCGCAATAAAGCTAACAGATTACTAGGATTTATTTCAAGAAGTATAAGCAACAGAAGTCCAAAAGTTATTTTACTGCTCTATACATCACTAGTGAGACCTCATTTGGATTATGCAGCTCAGTTTTGGTCTCCTTACTACAGAATGGATATAGATTCGTTGGAGAACATACAGAGAAGAATGACTAAAATGATTTACAGTATAAGAAATCTCCCGTATGAAGATAGACTTAGAGCGTTGAATCTCCACTCTCTGGAGAGACGTAGAATGAGGGGAGATATCATCGAGGTGTACAAGTGGATGATGGACATAAACAAAGGAGATATTAATAAAATACTGAGGATATCGAACCAAGTAAGAACCAGAAATAACGGATTTAAATTGGATAAATTTAGATTTAGAAAGGACATAGGCAAGTACTGGTTTTCGAACAGAGTTGTAGATGCGTGGAACAATCTTCCGAGTAGGGTGATAGAGGCTAGGACCTTGGGTGGCTTTAAAAAGAGATTGGACAAATATATGAGTGGGAGGGGCTGGGTTTGATTAGTGTCGTGAGTACGGGAGTAAATTCTCAGGTAGTGGTGGTTTTGATAAGGACCTGCCTTGTATGGGCCAGTAGGCCTTCTGCAGTGTTCCTCCATTCTTATGTTCTTTGTGTGTGTGTGTGTGTGTGTGTGTGTGTGTGTGTGTGTGTGTGTGTGTGTGTGTGTGTGTTTCAAGAGTCTTTCTACTTTCTATTAGCCTGGTCAATCAGGCTGTTGCTGCTGGTGGCCTGCTGCCCCACATTTCCATCACAGGCTGGTTGATCTGCCACTTGGTGAAGATACTTTTCCAGTTTTCTCTTGAAGACTTCTACACTTGTTCCAGCAGTGTTTCTGATATCTTCTGGTAAGATGTTGAATAATGTGGGGCCACGAATGTTGATATAGTGTTCCTTTATTGTGCCCACTGCACTCCTGCTTTTCACTGGGTTTATTTTGCATTTCTTCCTATATCTGCCGTTCCAGTATGTTATGGCAGTGTGCAGATTTGGGACCAAGGGCTCGAGTACTTTCCATGTATATTACACTGGTTAACAATTTTGAAAAGTTGTATGCTTCTTAAATGAGTTAATTCTTATGTATTTTCATGTCCTGAATCCAAATATCACCTTGTAATATTTGATTATGTGTCAGTATGTTTTAAACTCTAATCCGTACCTACTCTCTGCCTTTTTGCTTGACGCTTATAGTGGGCTGAAGAATCATCTCTTGCCAATGTCCAGCAATAGTCTGCAAGCATTCTTGTGCCACATTTGCCCTGGTACCATTTTTCCATGGTTGATAAACTTGCATTCACATGTTCGTCATAACTGCCCACAGTTCCTGAAAGTCTAAAGTGAGTCCAAAGTGGATTTCGACATGACTACTGAATTCCACTGTTGAAGACGAGAGCCCAGCAGCTCTGCCTTATTTTTGGGTAGTTGCAGATCCCTGACAAGGTCATGGAGTTCCCCTTTTGGTATGAGATGTGTCCTAGAGGAGTGTGCTTCACCAAAGTTTGGGTCACTGTGTAACCCAGCACTGTCATCATTCTCTTCTTCCTCCTCACCACAACTTTCATCTGACTCGAAGTATACCGAAGTTGGTGCATCAGGAACAGGTAGACCTTCATGTGGAACTGGGCGAATAGCTGATGGAATGTTTGGATATTCAATGGACCCCGTTTTTTTCTTTGACAAGCCCTTTTGCACTGGAGGTACCATGCAGAAATAACAATTGTTGGTATGGTCTGTTGGCTCCACATGTCATTTGCACAACAAGGGATTCCTTCTCCCTGCAACTATTGCTCAAAGTTAGTAGCACAATGTTGCAGCATATGTGAGCCCGTTCTATCCTGGTCCCAATCTTGATCCAAAATAGGTATACCTTTTAACCATAGCAGTTACACGGCGCTTCGTATACAAAGGTCATCACACAAATAGCAGAAGTTGTCTGCATATTCACACAAGTGAGCATCGAAGAAGAAAAACAATTAGAAGATAAACAGAAAATTTATTCATTAATTTATCATTATAATACAGAGCATGACAGCTACAGAAGTATTTATATCTAAGTAGGAAAATAAAATTAATATAATATGCCTCACATGCATATTAAATAGTTTGCTCAGTGAATATTTAGTATAAGTTCAAAAAGTGTTTGGCTAAGACAATCACCAACCTTTCACCTCATAATATAAACTTGAGAGCCAACACCTTGTATGACTGCTGAACAATAATGAAGGTCAGTGAGACTGTGAGTGTGGTAAGAAACACACTGCCGCAAGCCTGTTGCAACATGTTGTAACACGTAGGTCTATATTGAAAAGTAGACCTAACAAACAATTTTAACCATGATATTCATTATCAGTGACCTAAAATTAGTTGGAAATTGTTACTCAGGTCTAGGAAGCATTTTGGTTGTTGACCAGTGAATTATCATATATTTCTTTTATTATAATAAAAAAGAAGCACTAAAAGCATTTCTTAACAAATTACTATTTATCTGAATTAACACATACGTCATCCCCTTTCACACAAGCCTCTTCTATTTTTTTCTTATGGACAAAGGTAAAGAACCATCATATGTGACCAGATCTCACACACTTTCCTATAGGATTACAAAATATTGAAATGCTCTTTATGTTTAAAAAAATAAACGATGGAACCTTCGCCTTACTTTGTGAGGAAGCAATGGAGAGCTGAGAGAAGCCACTGGTCGTTAATGAGAACCCCAGCACAGAACCAAGTAGTGGCGTTACCGACCTTCTCTCCCAGCAGAGCCTGTAATACAATATACGTATATTCATACATTTCCATGAAAATACAATGAATCTAGTGAATCCTATATCAACACACATACACACTAATGTGTGAATACAGTTGAAAAGACACGGCAGAATTGTAAAGCTGTGACCTCATTTTAACTATATTCTTGGACAAAAAATTGATGGGTAGACTTGGGGATGGGCATGTTTATAGAGCGGCATCAGATATATCAGATCATTTTTAGTTGTAGCTACAGTGAGAGTAAATGTTAATTAGGATACAAGGAGATTGGTATCAAAAAGTAAGAGAGAGATGAAGGTTTATAAACTAAAGTAGGAGGCAGTTAGGGTATTGGTATTGGTAGAAAGATGAGCTAGTGAGAGTGAAGGTAATGATTAGGAATGGGATAGATTTAGAATGTAGTGTTAGAGTGTTCATCACAAGTGTGTGGTCACAGGAAAGTGGATGCAAGAGGGAAGAGGAGCGATTGATGGAATGATGAGGTACAGTGAGCAGTAAGAGAGAAAAAGGAGGGAGGAGTATATGAAGAGAAAATGAAAGCTTAGAAGAGTGATGAAGGAATGTAAAAGGATAGCAAAGGAGAGAGAGTGGTTGAGATGCTGTGTGGCATGCTAAGAGTATGTTACATTTTATTTGGCGTATGTCACACTGCCTCCCAACCAACGAAATGGGTGCTAATGGTTTAACGATCACTAGGGTACCCGTCGTTAAATCAGTACATTGGTTCATTGGCCAATCACAGGCAAGCCCGCCAAGGCTGAAGCAACGTGGTTCATTTGTGCCAAGCGAATTGTCAGACTTGTCTGAGCTGCTGGTTGATACTGTGCACTCGCTCTGGCTTCTGCTTTTGTCGTCTTTTGTCACCGTGTGGTACACTTACTATTTAACCTCTGTACATAATGTACATAAGAGTACATACTTGTATTTATATGGCAAATTATATCTAGTGAAGGAAAT
Source organism: Cherax destructor (assembly GCA_009830355.1). Lineage (NCBI taxonomy): Eukaryota > Metazoa > Arthropoda > Malacostraca > Decapoda > Parastacidae > Cherax > Cherax destructor. The sequence continues at coordinate 41,894 of WNWK01009640.1, read as the reverse complement.
ACAAGTCATATACTATTGTTGAGCTTTATTTGCTCCACTTTCAATCCCATTACGACCTGGTCGCAGGCCATACTATACTTGTGTTCATAATATGCTGTCAAATTTGTTTTCTAAGAATAAAAAGTTTTGGAGTGAGAATAATAAGTTGAAAAAGCCCAGAAAACTAATGGATATGACAGTTTAAAATAAAAGGGGAAAGCACTTGGAAGATCGTGCAATTCTCACTATCCAAAAATATGTCCTGGACTCATGACCATAGGAGTATGTCATTCTGCTCCATGTTACAACAATGTTACAACAATGTTACAACAATGTTACAACACATACTATCAGGCACATCATTTAAGGAGGGCTAGAAGGTACAGATCCCACAAACCTTGGGAAACAAATCAGGGAAGTTACAATCTCTCAATGGAAAATAAATTTTTGAGGGCCAAGAAGAAAACAACTGGCAGGAAATGACAGAAATACTATACCACCTTGGAGCACTGGTAACGTGGAGGAACAGTCAGTGGTACCCATTCCAGAACACAGATATTAGTGCCAGCAAATAAATCCCCCCATCAATCAATACGACAAAGTTAGTATTTGCAAATATACAGGGTTTAAACCTTTAACCAACAACAAAATATCTTTCATCAGCGGACTACTCACAGAGTCTAATGCAATATTTGCAGCTTTCACAGAAACCCATACAAAATATAATTTTGAGAGCAAAATATGGATACAGGATACTACATATTTAGATGCAAGAGAGGGCAGAAGGTTGGCCTGTATATTACAGTCGCTCAGCTGCTCAGAATTACTAAACACCACAAATGGTGTAGTTGAAGTTTTGGCAGTAAAGATTGAAAACCAAAACCTTGTAATTGTGGTTGTTATAAGACACCAAACGCAACTTCCCAGAAATTCAAGGAACATCATTTGAAAATTGACCACTGTCCAGAAAGTCTCCAACCCTGCTGGGTGATTTCAACTTAAGACACCTACAATGGAGGAATGTAGCAAATAATGTTTTAGCAGAGATAACCTCAGGAGGCAGATCAGATAAAAATTCACACACACACGAGCTATTAAATCTCTGCAACAAATTCACCTCAAGCTAGCAAATAGTGGAACCAACAAGACTGGAAAATACACTTGACCTCGTCTTCACTAATAATGATGATCTGGTACAAAATATAACACTATCAAAGACAATACACTCAGATCACACCATAATAGAAGTACAGAGTTGTGTGCGCAGTGCTCCTGACCAGCAAAATAAGATCAGTTATGAGGGTGCCTTCAACAAATTCAACCTCAGTAACAGATACAGTGAAATCAATTGAACCATGTTCTAAATGAAACAAGCTGGGAAGATATCGCAAACAACTTGGATCAGAACCTTTGCCTAGAAAATATAAACTCTGTGGCATGTGAGATATGCTCATGGCACATTGCCCTAAGAAATAAAAAGAGATACAAACAAGAAAGAGAGAGACGCTCCCTCTACTGGTGAAGGCAAAGAATCACAGAGGTGCTCAAAGCGGACAGTCTATCTAAAACATGGAAGGAGGCACTGGCAAGTGAAATAGAAAATAAAAAACTTATGCTTAAGGAATCATACAGGAGCCAAGAAACACACAAAGAATTTAAAGCAATAAATGAAATTGAAAGAAATTCAAAATATTTCTTCTCTTATGCCAAATCTAGGGCAAAACCACATCCAGTATTGGGCGCTTGCTTGAGAGAGAGATGGGACCTATACAGATGACACCAAAAAAATGAGTGAGCTACTGAAGTTCCAGTAATGAGAAACCACTAATCAGACTAATGGTTTACAATCTAAATAAATTATTTATGACACAGACTCAAAATCTGGTTAATTTCAGAATTTTATATATACCACTAATACAACAGGACTTTGAAAAAGCAATAAATGACATGCTCATGCACTCTGTCCCAAGCCCGGACTCGTGGAACTTCATGTTCATCATCAACATATTTTGTTGAAAATAAGAAAAGGTTTTGGAGTGAGATCAATAAGTTGAGAAAGCCTAGGGAAAGAATGGATTTGTCAGTTAAAAATAGGAGAGGAGAGTTATTAAATAGAGAGTTAGAGGTATCGGGAAGATGGAGGGAATATTATGAGGAATTGTTAAATGTTGATGAAGATAGGAAAGCTGTGATTTCGTGTATAGGGCAAGGAGGAATAACATCTTATAGGAGTGAGGAAGAACCAGTTGTGAGTGTGGGGGAGGTGCGTGGGGCAGTGAGTAGAATGAATGGGGGTAAAGCAGCTGGGATTGATGGGATAAAGATAGAAATGTTAAAGGCAGGTGGGGATATAGTTTTGTAGTGGTTAGTGTTCTTATTTAATAAATGTATGGAAGAGGGTAAGGTACCTAGGGACTGGCAGAGAGCATGCATAGTTCCTTTGTAAAAAGGCATAGAGGACAAATGAGTGTAAAAATTAAGAGTAAGACGGAGAGCAGGATAGCAGATGAACAAGGAGGCTTTAGGAAGGGTAGGGGGTGTGTAGACCAAATGTTTACAGTGAAACATATAGGTGAACAGTATTTAGATAAGGGTAAAGAGGTATTTGTGGCATATATGGATTTGGAAAAAGCATGTGATAGGGTGGATAGGGGGACAATGTGGCAGATGTTGCAAATGTATGGAATAGGAGGTAGGTTATTGAAAGCGGTGAAAAGTTTTTACGAGGATAGTGAAGCTCAGGTTAGAGTATGTAGGCGAGAGGGTGATTATTTCCCAATAAAAGTAGGCTTTAGACAGGGATGTGTGATGTCCCCGTGGTTGTTCAATATATATTTATAGTAAGAGAAGTGAATGCTCGGGTGTTGGCAAGAGGTGTGGGGTTAAAAGATAAAGAATCTAACACAAAGCGAGAGTTATCACAGTTGCTCTTTGCTGATGACACTGTGCTTTTCAGGGATTCTGAAGAGAAGTTGCAGAGGTTGGTGGATGAGTTTGGTAGGGTATGTAAAAGAAGGAAATTAAAAATGAATATAGGAAAGAGTAAGGTGATGAGGATAACAAAAAATTAGGTAACGGAAGATTGGATATCAGATTGAAGAGAGAGAGTATGGAGGAGGTGAATGTGTTCAGATATTTGGGAGTGGATATGTCAGCATATGGGTCTATGAAGGATGAAGTAAATCATAGAATTAACGAGGGGAAAAAGGTGAGTGGTGCACTGAGGAGTATGAGAGTATGGTTATACCAACGCTCTTGTATGGGTGTGAGGCATTGGTTGTGAATGTTGCAACAAGGAGAAGGCTGGAGGCAGCGGAGATGTCATGTCTGAGGGCAATGTGTGGTGTGAATATAATGCAGAGAATCCGTAGTTTGGAAATTAGGATGATGTGCGGGATTGCCAAAACTATTATCCAGAGGGCTGAGGAGGGTTATTGAGATGGTTTGGACATGTAGAGAGAATGGAACGAAACAGAATGACTTCGAGAGTGTATAAATCTGTAGTGGAGGGAAGACGGGGTAGGGGTCAGCCTAGGAAAGGTTGGAGGGAAGGAGTAAAGAAGGTTTTGTGTGCAAGGGGCTTGGACTTCCAGCAAGCGTGCGTGAGCGTGTTAGATAGGTGTTAATGGAAACAAATGTTTTTTAGGACTTGAAAAGCAAGAAAGGATTCAGGGAAACCGGCAGGCTGGACTTGAGTCCTGGAGATGGGAAGTACAGTTTCTGCACTCCATCACTGTCTTGCCTCTGGCAAGACAGTGATGGAGTGAATGATGATGAAAGTTCTTCTTTCTCGGGCCACCCTGCCTTGGTGGGAAACGGTCGATGTGTTAATAAAAAAAACATTTTGTATTTTATAATTTTTAGATTTATCAAACATTAATATAATTATAATAAAAAATGAAGTACTAAACCTACAAGAATTATAATAAAAATATTTTGATTGCTGATTTTTTTGATAATTAACTGTAGAGTTGTTATGTAATTTACGTAGCATTGTTGTTAGTACTGACACTGAATTTAAATAGGTGTCACTATAAGAACAATTATAAATTTCTTACCATCCAAGGCCAAGCGTTCTTCTGAACCTTCACTCCCCCGACCACTAAGCCTACGTTGTTGCCAGGAAGCCCGGGGACACCACCCGAAATCTTAGGTGGTGGTGGAAGTCGCTCAATATGTACACTGAGATCCTTCACTGCTGACTGAGGAACCCCTGGCCGCCGTCCAATACTGGGTGGTGCAGTGGCTGGTATGCTTGAAGATGGTGCGAGGTTGACAGACCCTTGCCGGAGTGTTTTAGCAGGGTGAAAGCTATTGATGTACAAGTCATAAGAATGTTTTGCATTTTGTCCACAGTCTGCAATAATAAGAAGTCATCAGCATAATAATTCAAACAATAAGATTATCAAGTCTTGATTTGAAATAATGTAGATACCAAGTAGGTACTATGAAAAAGGTGACTAATTATGCGGATCTTACTTACCAAAGTTGACTGTAGGTGGAGAGATGATCTCTATAGGCTCCGGGTTACCACCTGAATAATTGATATAAACAATTACATACTATTTCTTGTTAATCAAAGAAGTTATTTAAGCAAAATAAGTTTTACCATAAATCATATATAATATATATCTTATATATTATATTATTATACTATCTATCATATATTATATATATATATATATATATATATATATATATATATATATATATATATATATATATATATATATATAATATAATATAATAATAGTATATATATATATATTATATATTATACGATATAGTATATATATTTATATATAATATATAATTAATATTTATATATATATATATATATATATATATATATATATATATATATATATATATTTTATATTATATTAATTAGATATATTATATATATAGAAACTATATATATAATAATAATATATATATATTTATAGTATAATATTAATATATACTATATATATATTATTATTATCATATAAATTATATATATAATAGAATCCATTATTATAGAACTTATATATTATATATATAGATATATATATAAATATATATATATATATAGATATATATATATATATATATATATATATATATATATATATATATATATATATATATAGATATATATATATATATATAATATATATATATTCAGCAATATCCCACCAAGGCGGGGTGGCCCAAAAGAAAATAACGAAAGTTTCTCCTTTTACATTTGGTAATGTATACAGGAAAAGGGGTTACTAGCCAATTGCTCCCGGCATTTTAGTTGCCTCTTACGACACGCATGGCTTACTGAGGAAGAATTTTGTTCCACTTCCCCATGGAAATAAACAAGAACAAGAACTAGTAAGAAAAAAATGAAGGGTTGGTATATATATGCTTGTACATGTATGTGTAGTGTGACCTAAATGTAAGTAGAAGTACCTGAAATCTTCCATTTTTTATGAGACAGAAAAAAGACACCAGCAATCCAACCATCATGTAAAACAATTACAGGTTTTCGTTTTACACTCACTTGGCAAGACTTTATATATTTTTTTTATTAACACATCGGCCGATTCTCACCAAGGCAGGGTGGCCCGAAAAAGAAAAACTTTCATCATCATTCACTCCATCACTGTCTTGCCAGAAGCGTGCTTTACACTACAGTTATAAAACTGCAACATTAACACCCTCCTTCAGAGTGCAGACACTGTACTTCCCATCTCCAGGACTCAAGTCCGGCCTGCCGGTTTCCCTGAATCCTTCATAAATGTTACTTTGCTCACACTCCAACAGCACGTCATATAAAACATTTGTCTATTCACCCTACAAATACGATCACACATGCTTGCTGGATCCAAGCCCTCCACAAACCTCTTTACCCTCTCCAACCTTCCTAGGCCGACCCTACCCGCCTTCCTCCACTATATATACTATATATATATATATATATATATAGTATATATTCCCTCGATCTTACATAAACCTCATTTAGTGAGTAGCCACCTCTCGTCAACTGTTGCTAGGGCTATCCTGCATTCCTCAGACGTAAGATTTTAATTAATTATTGCTAATCATATGGAATATATATATATATTTTTTTTAATAAATATAGGAGGTACACCTCTGAACTGTGCTGGGACCTCATCCTCAGAGAAAGAATAAACTTCTTAAGAAACACAAGGTTCTCCCTGGAGTGTTTGAATATTGTGTTCCCCTACCACCCCGTATATTCTATTTTCTAAGTAGACTTTATTTAAAGACAAAATACATTGACAAAAATGTATTAATATTCGTAGAATTACCGACAATATGTTAAGTAAAAGGACACAAATGCAACTAATGTGACATTTTATTGTGGCAACGTTTCGCTCTCCAGGAGCTTTGTCAAGCCGTTACAAACAATACATGGACACAGAGGGTATATATATGCTCAGAGTGAGGTGTAATACTAGTGGTGGTGGTAGTAGTAGAGACATAAGTTGTAGTAGTAGTAGTAATACAATAAGGTAGAATAATCAACTTACACATGAGGAAAAGGTGAAAGCAATTACTTGGGTAGCACAAAATATGGGTTAGACAAATATTTCTTTTGGGAGGTTGATTAGAGAAGACTGTATCAGTGTTCCACTCTAAGTTCTTTGTGTAGTATTAGCAGGAGAGCTATGTGATGGCAGGGTTTACTGTTTTCAGGAGGATTCTTGCTAAGACTTCAGAGATGGTAAAGCTGCCTTTGTTTTGTTTAACTGTGTTAGAAACAGCGATAAGTGCTGATTCAAGGCACTTGCGTCTGCGGAAATTAGTTTCTTTGATTACTAATTGGGCGTCTCTGAATTTCATAGATGATTGGTGGAATTTCGGTGTTGTACGCAGGCGTTGTTCAGGTTATCGTTCCTACATGCATTAATGTGTTCATTGAGGCGTGTTTCGAGGTTTCTTGCTGTTTCTCCTACATAAATCCTGTCGCAGCCTCCACAGGGTATAGTGTAAACCCCTGCGTTGATTGGTTCATGGTGCTTGGATTTTGTCCAGGTTAGATCCTTTATAGAAGTGCTGGAAGCGATGGCGACTCTGGTGTTAGATTTAGCAAGTACTTTAGAAATGTTCGATGCAACCTGGCTGTTGGGAAGAATTATAACTTTGTTTGGAGTGGTGTTAGTGCGTGGAGAATTAATGATCTGAAGAGCTCTTCTTTTGCAATCTTTGATGGAAAAGGAAGGAACATGTAAATCAGTGAAGGTTTGGTGAATGTATGTGCATTCCTCGTCAAGAAACTCAGGACTACCACTATTATTACACCTCACTCTGAGCATATATATACCTCTGTGTCCATGTATTGTTTGTAACGGCTTGACAAAGCTCCTGGAGAGCGAAACGTTGCCACAATAAAATGTTACATTTGTTGCATTTGTGTCCTTTTACTTAACATTGGCAAAAATGAAGTAGGGAGTAGAACAACATAGATAACATCTCAGAGCTATATCTCGAATACTTCGTCCAGCTCCCCAGCGGTGGGCCGCATGCCCAGAATGCTGCAGGCATTTCCACTCTGGATCACAACACTGAGTCTCTGAAAGAGGAAGCTGGCAGCTCTGTAATCCTTAGTTTCAATTATGAGTTTTTTACCCAGCTCATTGAGGAACTTTAGAGCACACTTGCCCCATGCTCCAAGGGTCTCCGACCCTACTGGGTCTTCCTATAGCTGGCGGCTCCACCACCTTCAGCTTCAGAGTATGGCAAGTAGGTGTCTGCCAATGTGGCGGCACAGGTGTAGTCCCATGCAATCTGCTTACCATCCTTCGAGGGTAGCATAGTGGCTCCATCAGGACGATTTTGGCTTCCGTCAGACCTCTGTAATTGGGGTTCAAGTTGAGCTGGCCAACGATCTGTGGCGAGGCTTCTCTTTATGATGTCGTTGACCTCCTCATGTCTAGCATACTTCCCTTCTGTTGTGTGACACACGAGACCATGAAGTCCAAATTGATCAGCCGTCGCCCTGCCGCAAATACACCTATGTTCGGTGAGTATGGGGGCGGCTAGGCGAAGAGCAACACCAATCCGAATGGCCTGTGGGTCAGAGTCGACTGCCCAGAGAGGAAATGGGAACAACTAAAAGTAAATCTCCTGAATGTGGTGCCTTCACTGCTAGGAGACGAGCTTTGTCCTTTCTTGAAGCTTTGGTGAGAAATGTTTTGGGATTTTCATATATATATATATATATATATATATATATATATATATATATATATATATATATATATATATATATATATATATATATATATATATATATATATATATATATATATATATATATATATATATATAATAATCATCATATATATATATATATATATATCATATATATATATATCATATATATATATCATATATATATATATATATATATAAAAATATATATATATATATATATATATATATATATATATATATATATATATATATATATATATATATATATACATTTCTTCTGAGGTAGACTAAGGAAGGCAACACTACTGGAGTGAAAATTTGAATTTATTTTTCATTAAGTTCTGACTTCAAGTTAAGAATATATAAAGACTCAAGCAATGTAAAATTAAGTGACTTAGAAGATTTTTTTCAAGATTTTAAAATCACTGGAGTTTAAAGGGTGATTTAAAACAAATGAATGTTCCCAAATTTCAGAGATAGATGGGTGACTTAAAGGGAGATTTGTTGCATGAGACACACCATTTTATTTGCATATTGTGATGGAATGTACAAACTTAATACATATTTAGAAGAGTCAGTTGGGCACAGTCTTAAACAAGGATCCTATACAAAATCCCCGGGTTGCTCCTGTGTAAATTAACATGAAATATAATTAGATAAAAATAAAGTAACATATATAATGAAAAACCTTCAGGCCGATGTCAGTTTTCAATAAAATTATACAAAAATAAAAACTATAAAGTTAAATATTGTAATGTGACTACAAAAACAATAAATGCCCTGGGTACTTACTTGCAGAGACCGGGCAGCACACCACTGGAAACTCGCCAGCGGTGTTGCATTTAACTGTAGTTTTATGGCGGTAGGTTCTTCGTACACTGTCGCACTGGTAAATGTCAACACACCGGCCTGGGCTTCCATTATGCAGAGTGCAGATACCTGGCAACAACACGTTTTATGTTACCTTTGATGGCACATTCAACATTTTGGAATTAAAGGAAAAATAGAAGGAGAAATGAATATGAATAATGCTTTTCAAACTTGTTGTGTCACAGATGGTGGCGTCTGATGCAGGCATGACGCAGCCTCGTAGCCCAGTGGTAGAATGCTGAACTAAGAACATAAGAACAATAGAAAGGAGGAACACTGCAGCAGGCCTGTTGGCCCATACTAGGCAGGTCCTTCACATTCCATCCCACTAACAGAATATTTGTACAACCTAATTTTCAATGCTACCCAAGAAATAAGCTTTGATAATTTGATTTACTCATGTGCAATTCCCACTCAAATCCAACCCCTCTCACTCATGAATTTATCCAACCTAAATTTAAAACTACCCAAGGTCCTAGCTTCAATAACCCTACTAGGCAGACTGTTCCACTCATCAACTACCCTATTTCCAAACCAATACTTTCCTATATCCTTTCTAAATCTAAACTTATCTAACTTGAATCCATTATTGCGGTTCTCTCTGGAGAGATACCTCAAGACCTTATTTATATCCCTTTGTTAATACCATCTTCCACTTATATACCTCGATCATGTCTCCCTCATTCTACGTCATACAAGTGAATGTAATTTAAGGGTCTTCAATCTTTCTTCGTAAGGAAGATTTCTAATGCTATGTATTAATTTAGTCATTCTACGCTGAATGTTTTCTAACGAATTTATGTCCATTCTGTAATATGGAGACCAGAACTGAGCTGCGTAATCTAGGTGAGGCCTTACTAATGATGTATAAAGCTGTAATATAACCTCTGGACTTCTGTTGCTAACACTTTGATATAAATCCCAGTAATCTATTTGCCTTATTACGTACGCTTGGGCATTGCTGTCTTGGTTTAAGGTTGCTGCTTACCATCACCCCCAAGTCCTTCTCGCAATCTGTATGGCTAAGTTCTACGTTATTTAACTTATAAGTGCTTGGGTTATGAACACTCCCGAGCTTCAGAACCTTGCATTTATCTACATTGAACTGCATCTGCCACTTTTCTGACCACGAATTAAGTTTGTCTAAATCTTCCTGAAGTTCTATGACATCTATGTTTGAATCAATTATCCTACCTATCTTCGTGTCGTCAGCGAATTTGCTCATATCACTAGTAATTCCCTCGTCAAGGTCATTGATATATATTATAAATAACAACGGGCCTAAGACTGATCCCTGTGGAACACCACTTGTTACAAGTCCCCATTCGGATTTAACCCCATTTATGCACATTCTCTGCTTCCTATTGGTGAGCCATGACTCGATCCATGACAGCACTTTTCCCCAATGCCACGAGCTGGCACTTCCTTTAACAGTCTCTGGTGCGGTACTCTATCAAAAGCCTTTCTAAAGTCTAAATAAACAATATCGAATTCTTTATCGTGATCAACAGCCTCAAAAGCTTTACTGAAGAAGGTTAATAAATTAGATAGGCAGGAACGGCCCCTCGTGAATCCATGCTGAGTATCATTAATCAAATTATGGTTATCTAGATGGCTTCTAATAATATCAGCTATAATTGACTCTAGTAATTTGCCTACAATTGAGGTCAGGCTTATTGGGCGGTAATTTGACGGTAGTGACTTTTCCCCTGCTTTAAAAATAGGAATTACATTAGCCATCTTCCACATATCAGACACTACACCTGTTTGAAGAGATAAATTAAAAATGTTAGATATTGGTTCACAGAGTTCCATTTTGCATTCCTTAAGAACCCTTGCAAAAAGCTCATCAGGACGCGGCGATTTATTTTGTTTCAGTCGGTCTAGTTGTTTCATAACCATTTCGCTAGTGACTGTGATATTACATAATTTATCTTCTAGGCCTCTGTAAAAATTAATTACTGGGATATTATTAGTATCTTACTGTGTGAAAACTGAGAGAAAATAATTAATAAAAATAGAGCACATATCATTCTCCTTGTCAGTAAGATGCCCAGAGTTATTTTTAAGGGGACCTATCTTATCCCTAACTTTTGTTCTATAAACCTGAAAAAAACTTTTGGGTTAGTTTTTGAATCCCTAGCAACTTTAATTTCATAGTCCCGTTTAGCTTTTCTTATCCTTTTTTTAACGTCCCTCTTTATGTCAGTATACTGATTTATAAGATGACCCTCACCTCTTTTTATGCACCTATAAATTCCTTTCTTCTGCCCTAAAAGATACTTGAGCCTATTATTCATCCATTTTGGGTCATTTCTACTTGCTACCATACAGGCCCACGGTTCGAATCCCTTTGTGTATGTATATGAGTGCAATTATTGTATATAGGAAATGTGTATAAATGTATGTGTGCATATACAAATTTTGTATGTATGTAATTACAGATTCATAATCGTGTATGACTATACATATGTTGATGCATGCAGTGTATGTGTATAAATGTGTCAGTAACCATCACCATCACTACCAGTACCTGGGCCACCACCATCACTACCAGCAACAGGACCACCACCATCACTACCACCACCACTCACTTTCAAGGATCTCACTTTCAAGGTTCACAACAGTGCCACGATCCAACGGCAAAGAAAATGATAGGATGGATAATGAGAACGTTTAATACAAGAGATGCCAAGCCAATGATGATCCTTTTCAAATCATTTGTTCTCTCTAGGCTGGAATACTGCTGTATATTAACATCTCCATTCAAAGCAGGTGAAATTGCAGATCTCGAGAGTATACAGAGAACCTTTACTGCACATATAAGTTCCATCAAACACCTCAACTACTGGGAATGCTTGGAAGCACTTGACTTGTACTCACTGGATCGCAGGCGAGAAATATATATCATAATCTACACTTGGAAAATCCTAGAAGAAATGGTCCCGAATCTGCACACAGAAATCACTCCCTAAGAAAGTAAAAGATTGGACAGTCGGTGCAAAAAACCCGCAATGAAAATTAGTGGCGCCATTGGTACACTAAGAGAAAACACCATAAGTGTCCGGGGCCCGAGACTGTTCAACAGCCTCCCACCAGTCATAAGGGGAATTACCAATAGGCCCCTGGCTGCCTTAAAGAGGGAGCTGGACAGATACTTAAAGTCGGTGCCGGATCAGCCGGGCTGTGGTTCGTACGTTGGACTACGTGCGGCCAGCAGTAACAGCCTGGTTGATCAGGCCCTGATCAACCGGGAGGCCGGGTCGTGGACTGGGCCACGGGGGCGTTGATCCCTGGAATACCCTCCAGGTAGACCATCACCACCAGCAGCAGGACCACCACCATGACTACCACCACCATGACTACCACCGCCATCACTACCATCAACAGGACCACCACCATCACTACCACCACCATCACTACCACCACCATCACTACAACCATCATCACTACACCATCATCACTACCATCACCATCACTACCAGCAACAGGACCACCACCATCACTACCACCACCATCACTACCACCACCATCACTACAACCATCATCACTACAACCATCATCACTACCATCACCATCACTACCAGCAACAGGACCACCACCATCACTACAACCACCAACACTACAACCATCATCACTACAACCATCATCACTACCATCACCATCACTACCAGCAACAGGACCACCACCATCACTACCACCAACATCACTTTTACCATCATCACTTGCATCGCTCAGAGGGTATGACATCAAGGTCCAGGGGTCACGGATAATGGACTCTCAGAGGGTATGACATCAAGGTCCAGGGTCACGATAATGGACTCTCAGAGGGTATGAATCAAGGTCAGGGTCACGGATAATGGACTCTCAGAGGGTATGACATCAAGGTCAGGGGTCACGGATAATGGACTCTCAGAGGGATGACATCAAGGTCCAGGGTCACGGATAATGGACTCTCAGAGGGTATGACATCAAGGTCAGGGTCACGGATAATGGACTCTCAGAGGGCATGACATCAAGGTCCAGGGTCACGGATAATGGACTCTCAGAGGGTATGACATCAAGGTCCAGGTACCACGGATAATGGACTCTCAGAGGGTATGACATCAAGGTCAGGGTCACGGATAATGGACTCTCAGAGGTATGACATCAAGGTCCAGGGTCACGGATAATGGACTCTCAGAGGGTTGACATCAAGGTCCAGGGTCACGGATAATGGACTCTCAGAGGGTATGAATCAAGGTCCAGGGGTCACGGATAATGGACTCTCAGAGGGTATGACATCAAGGTCCAAGGGTCACGGATAATGGACTCTCAGAGGGTATGACATCAAGGTCCAGGGTCACGGATAATGGACTCTCAGAGGGTATAACATCAAGGTCCAGGGGTCACGGATAATGGACTCTCAGAGGGTATGACATCAAGGTCCAGGGGTCACGGATAATGGACTCTCAGAGGGTATGACATCAAGGTCCAGGGGTCACGGATAATGGACTCTCAGAGGGTATGACATCAAGGTCCAGGGGTCACGGATAATGGACTCTCAGAGGGTATGACATCAAGGTCCAGGGGTCACGGATAATGGACTCTCAGAGGGTATGAATCAAGGTCCAGGGTACAGGATAATGGACTCTCAGAGGTATGACATCAAGGTCCAGGGGTCACGGATAATGGACTCTCAGAGGGTATGACATCAAGGTCCAGGGTCACGGATAATGGACTCTCAGAGGGTATGACATCAAGGTCCAGGGACCACGGATAATGGACTCTCAGAGGGTATGACATCAAGGTCCAGGGTCACGGATAATGGACTCTCAGAGGGCGTGACATCAAGGTCCAGGGGTCACGGATAATGGACTCTCAGAGGGTATACATCAAGGTCCAGGGGTCCGGATAATGGACATCTCAGAGGTAATGGACATCAAGGTCCAGGGTGTCACGGATAATGGACTCTCAGAGGATATGACATCAAGGTCCAGGGTCACGGATAATGGACTCTCAGAGGGTATGACATCAAGGTCAGGGTCACGGATAATGGACTCTCAGAGGGTATGACATCAAGGTCCAGGGTCACGGATAATGGACTCTCAGAGGTAGAATCAAGGTCAGGGTCACGGATAATGGACTCTCAGAGGTTGACATCAAGGTCAGGTCACGGATAATGGACTCTCAGAGGGTATGACATCAAGGTCCAGGGTCACGGATAATGGACTCTCAGAGGGTATGACATCAAGGTCCAGGGGTCACGGATAATGGACTCTCAGAGGGTATACATCAAGGTCCAGGGTCACGGATAATGGACTCTCAGAGGGTAGACATCAAGGTCCAGGGTCACGGATAATGGACTCTCAGAGGGTATGACATCAAGGTCAGGGTCACGATAATGGACTCTCAGAAGGAATAAATCAAGGTCCAGGGTCACGGATAATGACTCAGAGGTATGACATCAAGGTCCAGGGACCACGATAATACTGAGAACATCAGGTCAGGTCAGGTAGACTCGATAGACATCAAGGTCCAGGGACCACGGATAATGGACTCTAGAGGTAGACATCAAGGTCAGGGTCAGGATAATGGACTCTCAGAGGGTATGACATCAAGGTCCAGGGCACGGATAATGGACTCTCAGAGGGTATGACATCAAGGTCCAGGGTCACGGATAATGGACTCTCAAGGGTATGACATCAAGGTCCAGGGTCACGGATAATGAACTCTCAGAGGGTATGACATCAAGGTCCAGGGACCAGGATAATGACTCTAGAGGGATGACATCAAGGTCCAGGGGTCACGGATAATGGACTCTCAGAGGGTAGACATCAAGGTCAGGGGTCACGGATAATGAACTCTCAGAGGGTATGACATCAGGTCAGGCGGATTGACCTCAGAGGTAACATCAGGTCCAGGTCGATAATGGACTCTCAGAGGGTATGACATCAAGGTCCAGGTCACGGATAATGGACTCTCAGAGGGTGACATCAAGGTCCAGGGGTCACGGATAATGGACTCTAGAGGGTATGACATCAAGGTTCAGGGTCACGGATAATGGACTTCAGAGGTATGACATCAAGGTCCAGGGGTCACGGATAATGGACTCTCAGAGGATACATCAAGGTCCAGGGTCACGGATAATGGACTTCAGAGGGTATGACATCAAGGTCCAGGACCACGGATAATGGACTCTCAGAGGGTGACATCAAGGTCCAGGATCACGGATAATGACTCTCAGAGGGTATGACATCAGGTCCAGGGCACGGATAATGGATCTCAGAGGGTACATCAAGGTCCAGGGGTCACGGATAATGAACTCTCAGAGGGTATGACATCAAGGTCCAGAGGTCACGGATAATGGACTCTCAGAGGGTATGACATCAAGGTCCAGGGGTCACGGATAATGGACTCTCAGAGGGTATGACATCAAGGTCCAGGCACGGATAATGGACTCTCAGAGGGTATGACATCAAGGTCCAGGGATCACGGATAATTGACTCTCAGAGGGTATGACATCAAGGTCCAGGGACCACGGATAATGGACTCTCAGAGGGAATAACATCAAGGTCCAGGGTCACGGATAATGACTCTCAGAGGGTATGACATCAAGGTCCAGGGTCACGGATAATGGACTCTCAGAGGGTAGACATCAAGGTCCAGGGTCACGGATAATGGACTCTCAGAGGGTATGAATCAAGGTCCAGGGCACGGATAATGACTCAGAGGGATACATCAAGGTCCAGGGTCACGGATAATGGACTCTCAGAGGGTGAATCAAGGTCAGGACCACGGATAATGGACTCTCAGAGGATAACATCAAGGTCAGGGTCACGGATAATGACTCTCAGAGGGATACATCAAGGTCCAGGGTCACGGATAATGAACTCTCAGAGGGTAGACATCAAGGTCCAGGGTCACGGATAATGGACTCTAGAGGGAATAACATCAAGGTCCAGGGTCACGATAATGAACCTCAGGGGTATAATCAAGGTCCAGGGCACGGATAATGAACTCTCAGAGGGAATACATCAAGGTCCAGGGCACGGAAATGGACCTAGAGGGAATACATCAAGGTCAGGGTCACGGATAATGGACTCTCAGAGGGTATGACATCAAGGTCCAGGGACACGGATAATGGACTTCAGAGGTATGACATCAAGGTCCAGGATCGGATAATGGACTCTCAGAGGGTATGACATCAAGGTCCAGGTCGGATAATGGACTCTCAGAGGTATGACATCAAGGTCCAGGGGTCACGGATAATGGACTCTCAGAGGTATGACATCAAGGTCAGTCACGGATAAGGACTCAGAGGGTACATCAAGGTCAGGGTCACGGATAATGGACTCTCAGAGGGATACATCAAGGTCCAGGGTCACGGATAATGAACTCTCAGAGGGTATGACATCAAGGTCCAGGGCACGGATAATGGACTTAGAGGGATACATCAAGGTCCAGGGTCACGGATAATGGACTCAGAGGGTATGACATCAAGGTCCAGGGACCACGGATAATGACTCTCAGAGGGATACATCAAGGTCCAGGGTCACGGATAATGGACTCTCAGAGGGTATGACATCAAGGTCCAGGACCACGGATAATGGACTCTCAGAGGGTAACATCAAGGTCCAGGGTCAGGAAATGGACTCTCAGAGGGTATACATCAAGGTCCAGGCACGGATAATGGACTCTCAGAGGGTAGACATCAAGGTCCAGGGTCACGGATAATGGACTCTAGAGGGTATGACATCAAGGTCCAGGGTCACGGATAATGACTCTCAGAGGGATGACATCAAGGTCCAGGGACCAGGATAATGGACTCTAGAGGGTATAACATCAAGGTCCAGGGTCACGGATAATGAACTCTCAGAGGGTATGACATCAAGGTCCAGGGGTCACGGATAATGACTCTCAGAGGTATGACATCAAGGTCCAGGGTCACGGATAATGACTCTAGAGGGATACATCAAGGTCCAGGGCACGGATAATGGACTTTGGGTATACATCAAGGTAGGGTCACGGATAATGGACTCCAGAGGGTATGACATCAAGGTCCAGGGCACGGATAATGGACTCTCAGAGGGATGACATCAAGGTCCAGGTCACGGATAATGGACTCTCAGAGGGTATGACATCAAGGTCCAGGTCACGGATAATGGACTCTCAGAGGGTATGACATCAAGGTCCAGGTATTACGGATAATGGACTCTCAGAGGGTATGACATCAAGGTCCAGGGGTCACGGATAATGGACTCTCAGAGGGTATGACATCAAGGTCCAGGGTCAGGATAATGGACTCTAGAGGGATACATCAAGGTCCAGGGTCACAGATAATGGACTCTCAGAGGGTATGATATCAAGGTCCAGGGATTACGGATAATGGACTCTCAGAGGGTATGACATCAAGGTCCAGGGTCACGGATAATGGACTCTCAGAGGGTATGACATCAAGGTCCAGGGGTCACGGATAATGGACTCTCAGAGGGTATGACATCAAGGTCCAGGGTCACGGATAATGGACTCTCAGAGGGTATGACATCAAGGTCCAGGGGTCACAGATAATGGATTCTCAGAGGGTATGATATCAAGGTCCAGGGGTCACGGATAATGGACTCTCAGAGGGTATGACATCAAGGTCCAGGGGTCACGGATAATGGACTCTCAGAGGGTATGACATCAAGGTCCAGGGGTCACGGATAATGGACTCTCAGAGGGTATGACATCAAGGTCCAGGGGTCACGGATAATGGACTCTCAGAGGGCGTGACATCGAAGGGGAAGATATTTTTGAGACTTCGTTTCATCTGAAAGATCTACTTGAGGATTCACCAAGTCACTCAGGTGGCCAAAGATGATTTCACAAAGTTAGAGATATCGTTAAAATGATGTCCATTAACCTTGAGGTCCAAGATGCCCTGACATGAACATAGAACATAAGAATGGAGGAACCTGCAAGGCCTACTGGCCCATACAAGGCAGGTCCTTATCAAAACCACCACTACCTAAGAATTTACTCCTTACTCACGATACCAATCAAACCCAGCCCCTCCCACTCATATATTTGTCCAATCTCTTTTTAAAGCCACCCAAGGTCCTAGCCTCTATCACCCTAATCGGAAGATTGTTCCACGCATCTACAACTCTGTTCGAAAACCAGTACTTGTCTATGTCCTTTCTAAATCTAAATTTATCCAATTTAAATCCGTTATTTCTGGTTCTTACTTAGTTCGATATCCTCAGTATTTTATTAATATCTCCTTTGTTTATGCCCATCATCCACTTGTACACCTCGATGATATCTCCCCTCATTCTACGTCTCTCCAGAGAGTGGAGATTCAATGCTCTAAGTCTATCTTCATACGGGAGATTTCTTATACTGTAAATCATTTTAGTCATTCTTCTTTGTATGTTCTCCAATGAATCTATATCCATCCTGTAGTAAGGAGACCAAAACTGAGCTGCATAATCCAAATGAGGTCTCACTAGTGATGTATAGAGTTGTAAAATAACATTTGGACTTCTGTTGCTTATACTTCTTGAAATAAATCCTAGTAATCTGTTAGCCTTATTGCGCACACTTAGGCACTGTTGTCTTGGCTTTAGATTTCTGCTTACCATGACTCCCAAGTCTTTTTCACATTCTGTATGATCAAGCTCAACTTCACCTAGTTTATAAATTCGAGGGATATTTTCATTACCAACGACTAGCACCTTACACTTGTCCACATTGAACTTCATCTGCCACTTTTCAGACCAAGACATTAATTTATCTTCAGGATAACCCGGCTTATCATGTGCTGTGACGGAGCCACTCAAAGTCTACCAAGTTAAGAATAAGATAAGATTAATTGAGGGTCTTTCCACCCTCCTTTCAGCGCCTTGATACCCTCTCTCTCAACACCTTGATACCCTCTCTTTCTCTCTCTTAGCGCCTTGTTACCCTCTCTTTCGCTCAACGCATTGAAACCCCCCTCTTTCTCTCTCTCTCTCTCTCTCTCTCTCTCTCTCTCTCTCTCTCTCTCTCTCTCTCTCTTCTCTCTCTCAACGCCTTGATACTCTCCCTTTAAAGCGATACCCTCTCTCTCTCTCTCTCTCAACGCCTTGATACCTCTCTCTCTCTCTCTCTCTCTCAACGCCTTATACTTTTTTTTTTTTTTTTTTTTTTTTTTTTTTTTTTTTTTTTATACTCTTCTCTCCTCTCTCTTCTCTCTCTCTCTCTCTCTCTCTCTCTCTCTCTCTCTCTCTCTCTCTCTCTCTCTCTCTCTCTCTCTCTCTCTCTCTCTCTCTCTCTGTCTCTGTCTCTCTCTGCATGACCCCTCAGAAAGCCACACGAAACCCAGACTCAAC
>WNWK01009640.1:0-17500 GCA_009830355.1 Cherax destructor | reverse complement strand
AGTTATGATACCTCATGAACACTGAGCAAGAGTGATGATACCTCATGAACACTGAGCAAGAGTGATGATACCTCATGAACACTGAGCAAGAGTGATGATACCTCATGAACCGAGCAGAGTGACCATGCAAGCAGAGTGATGATACCTCATGAACATGAGCAAGAGTGATGATACCTCATGACACTGAGCAAGAGTGATGATACCTCATGAACACTGAGCAAGAGTGATGATACCTCATGAACACTGAGCATGAGTGATGATACCTCATGAACACTGAGCAAGAGTGATGATACCTCATGAACACTGAACAAGAGTTATGATACCTCATGAACACTGAGCAAGAGTTATGATACCTCATGAACACTGAGCAGGAGTTATGATACCTCATGATCACTGAGCAGGGTTATACGAGAAATAGTGGGAAAGTTTACAACAAACCTGAATGGGTTCGACCTCAAGAAACTCTCCCAAAACCCACTGCTGATCGTTGAGCACCATTCACTCTCACCCATTTGAATGTACTTATTCGCAAATTCTTAACCATTATAACGTCACGAAAAAAAAGTATTAAGAAATAATTATTAGTTACATAAACAATAGGAAATAGGAAGGCTAACATCAAACCGAAGCTGTAGAGTGCACCAGTGAGGTGGATACAGTACATACACCTGGGGAGGAGGTGAAGACGCTGCTGTGTGAAGTAGATACTTTGCAGATGGTAGGACCAGATAATATCCCTCCATGGATTCTGAGAGAGGGAGCAGAACTATGTGTACCTCTAACATCAATTTTCAACAAGTATACATCGACACATTTGCCGTGTTTGTGGAATACAGCAAATGTAATCCCTAATTTTAAGAAAGGCGATAGACAGGTGCCATTAAACTACAGACCAGTGTCACTGACATGCATAGGTCGTGAAGTTATAGAGAAGATTATCAGGAGAAGAGTTTAGGAGCCCCTAGAAAGGTGTGGGTTCATACATGACAAGCAACACGGCTTTCGAGATGGTAAATCCTGTCTCACAAATCTACTAGAGTTCTATAACAAGGTAACAGAAGTAAGCCAGGAGAAAGAAGGATGGGTAGACTGCATTTTCTTGAGCTATAGGAAGGCTTTTGACACAGTACCGCACAAGGCATTGGTACAGACGTAAGAGAAGCAGGCAGGGATAATAGGGAAAGTACTACAATGGGTCAAGTCATACCTGCTCGGAATGGGACATGTAACGAGTGGGATTCCACATGGATCAATACTACTGCCAGTGCTATTCCTTGTATACGTGCATGATATGACGAAGGGTGTAGAGACTGAGGTATCCCTGATCGTAGATGCCGTGAAACTAATGAGGAGAATACAAGCAGACGTGGACCAAGAAAGGCTACAAAGGGATCTGGATAGGTTGCAGATCTGCTCTAACAAATGTTTCCTGGAGTTTAATCCCACCAAGTGAAAAGTTATGAAGTTTGGGGAAGGAAAATGAAGACTGCAAATGGAGTACTGGCTAGGGGGTCAGAGGCTGCAAACCTCACTCAAGGGTAAAATATTATGTCAAGCACATCACCTGAGGTGCACATCAACCAAATAAATGCTGCAGCAAATGCACTTTTGGTAATTTTGAGACTAGGTTTTAGATATCTAAGTTAAGAGTAATTCACTACACTGTACACCGAGTACATTAAGCACATATTGGAAAAAGAAGAACCAGTATAAAACCCACACATTATCAAGCATGTCAAGGAACTGGAGAAGTTGTAGAGGTTTGCAATGAGACTAGGTTCGGGGAACTCAACCTGACGACACTGGACTAGGGCTAATAAGATAGCGTACAAAATACTGAGAGGAACTGAAAGGATAAATAGGGACAGATTGTTTGAAAGACTGGATACAGGAACGTGAGAACAGAGCTGGAAGTTGAAAACTCAGATGAGTCATAGGCCTGTTAATAAGAATTTCTTCAGTCTTAGAGATGTCAGGAAGGGGAACGTCCTGGAGAGTGAAGTAGTGGAGGCGGTATCTAAACAGATTTAAAAGAGGTACGATGATGTTCTCGAAGACAAGAGAGTGAACAAAGTAGCAACCAGCACAGAGGAAGGGCCAGGAGATGCGACCAGACCACTGCAACCACAATTAGGTGAGTTCGCACGCGCACACACACACACACACAAAAAAAAAACACAGACAGACCAAAGAGACCAATATCCTAATATACAGTGCTAGTAACGGCATTATGCCGCCCCTCCCCCACACACGTACCAAAATACAAACACATACCATGAAAGATTATAATATATAATATATTTGCACATTTACTGAGGTTTTAATACTTGGTGCTGCATCCTTTACACTTAATCAATTCCCTCAGCCGTGTAGGACGACTGTCACATAAATTCTTGAGGGTTTGGGTAAGTATATTATTCCATGCCTCATGTAGAGCAGCCTCCAGCCGCTGGATGGAACAGATATCCTTGCCCAGTAAACTTCGTTTCATCCTTAAACCACTGAACTACAGATTTGGCAGTATGACACAGTGCACCGTCCTGCATAAACACCGTAGCCCCACACTTGTCAAATGCCTCAGGTAAATTGTCACACAATAATTCCAGATAATTATACTGGTTCATATACTGGTTTTGGGGAAGCACAATGAGTTAATGAGTTCACCAACACTCTGAGCAGAGAAACGCCCCCAAACCATGAGCGAGTCTGGGTGTTTGGTGGTCCCACAGGTCTAGCAGGTCACTACCTCTGGGCCGGTACACATGTCCCCCATGGTTACAGGTGACAGTGAAGGTTGCTTCATCACTCCAAAGTACTTCAGACCACTGTTAAGGATTCCAGTGAAGATATTTCTTTGCATAATCCAGCCTACGTTTCTTCTGTGGCTTGGAGAGGATCGGTTTCTTAACCTGGCGGTGACTATTGTAGCCCAGTTCTACTGTTAACATTTCTTACAGACACCTCTGAGAGAAGATGTGGGTTATTTTCTTTCAATTCTCTAGCAGTTATCTTAGGTGTACTCTCTAACTGCTTCTTTAACACAGTTAAGGTACGAACAGATGTCTTCTTTGAGGGGCCAGGCCGAGGTTTGGCAGACGGTAACTCAACACCGCCACCAGCCTTGAAACGCTGCAGCCAGTTCCTCACTGAACGCTCACACACACCAACATTCTCCACTATTTCTTTAGTCTGGTGCCCAGCTTTGTGAAGCACTATGATTTGAGCTATAGTTTCAGGTGTTAAAGACTTCTTTTTACCCATAATCAAAGATGAATAGCCCCAAAACCAAAGGGAACACCGGACAAAAGATGAGGCGGATGAGAGACAAAAGTGCAACACTTTCTCTCACAATGACAGCCACGTGAGCACTGAGGAGTCACTGTGGAGTGTAGCGGCAGGCTGTGACGTCATACTAACGGCTGCTACCCGGCATAATGCACTGACGAAAAAGGACCTACCTGTATGGTAGGCCTTTGATTTTCGTCATGGCATTATGCCAGGCGCTCACCGGCATAATGCCGTGACTAGCACTGTACATAAGCACATGATGCTGGGATTCGGTCAGATGTTGTATTATCTAGTAATCAGCTTGGAAGAGTTAAAAATCAGTATTTTTTTCCAATTTCTTTCTAAATAAAAGCAAACTGGAAAAGGCGATAAATGACATGCCCATGCACTCCGCTCCAGGCCCAGACTCGTGGAACTCCGTGTTCATCAAGAACTGCAAGAAGCCCCTATCACGTGCTTTTAACATCCTATGGAGAGGGAGCATGGACACTGGGGTCGTCCCACAGTTACTAAAAACAGCAGACATAGCCCCGCTCCACAAAGGGGGCAGTAAAGCAATAGCAAAGAACTACAGACCAATAGCGCTAACGTCCCATATCATCTAGATAACCATCAATTACACAACCCAGGGCAGCACGGGTTTAGAGCAGGTCGTTCCTGTCTGTCCCAACTACTGGACCACTACGACAAGGTCCTGGATGCTCTAGAAGACAAACAGAATGCAGATGTTATATACACAGACTTTGCAAAAGCCTTTGACAAGTGTGACCATGGTGTAATAGCACATAAAATGCGTGATAAAGGAATAACAGGAAAAGTTGGTAGATGGATCTATAATTTCCTAACAAGTAGAACACAACAGAGTAAAGTCTGAGGCGGCTACGGTGAAAAGCTCTGTTCCTCATATCGGACATAGACAGGGATATAAGCCACAGTGCCGTGTCTTCCTTTGCAGATGACACCTGAATCTGCATGACAGTGTCCACCATTGAAGACACTGCAAGACTCCAAGCAGATATCAACTAAATCTTTAAATGGGCTGCAGAAAACAATATGAAGTTCAATCATGAGAAATTTCAATTACTCCGATATGGAAAACGTGAGGAAATTAAAAATCATCGAAGTATAAAACAAATTCCAACCACACAATAGAGCGAAAAACTTATGTCAAAGACCTGGGAGTGATCATGTCAGAGGATCTCACCTTCAAGGTCCATAACAATGTAGCAATCGCATCTGCTAGAAAAATGACAGGATGGATAACGAGAACCTTCAAAACCAGGGATGCCAAGCCCATGTTGACACTTTTCAGGTCACTTGTTCTATCTAGGCTGGAATATTGCTGGACACTAACTGCACATTTCAAGGCAGGTGAAATTGCTGACCTAGAAAATGTGCAGAGAACCTTCACGGCACGCATAACTGCGATAAACCACCTCAGTTACTGGGAACGCTTGAAGTTCCTAAACCTGTACTCCCTAGAACGCAGGCGGGAGACATACATAATTATATACACTTGGAAAATTCTAGAGAGATTAGTACCAAACTTGCACACAAGAGTCACTCCCTACGCAAGCAAAAGACTCGGCAGACGATGTAACATCCCCCCAATTAAAAGCAGGGGTGCCACTAGCACGTTGAGAGACAACACAATAAGTGTCAGGGTCCCAAGACTGTTCAACTGCCTCCCAGCATACATAATGGGAATTACCAATAAACCCCTAGCTGTTTTCAAGCAGGCACTGGACAGGCACCTAAAGTCGGTACCTGACCAGCCAGGCTGTGGTTCGTACGTTGGACTGCGTGCGGCCAGCAGTAACAGCCTGGTTGATCAGGCCCTGATCCAACATGAGGCCTGGTCACAGACCGGGCCGCAGGGGCGTTGACCTGAACTTGTAACTGTCTCAGGTATACTCAGGTATACCAGGTATACTCAGGTACTCAGGTATACTCCAGGTATACGGTATACCAGGTATACCCGGTATACCAGGTATACTCAGGTATACTCAGGTATACTCAGGTATACTCCAGGTATACTCCAGGTATACTCCAGGTATACTCCAGGTATACTCCAGGTATACTCCAGGTATACTCCAGGTATACTCCAGGTATACTCCAGGTATACAGGCCAAAATCAATTAAACTCGTCTCTAAGTACAATTGGCCGGTTTTTAATAAAGTAACTAAATCAGTAAATAAGTAAATTTTAAGAAAGCTAAGAGTTACATAACATCTGGATTTTAACAATGAACTTGAAAGAACAGAGATGATATAGGCATTTATAAAGTTGTTTAAACCTTAATAAAACCAAATACAGTCATACCCAGGAAATTATTTCTGATCAGAAGAGACACTCGCCAGTTCTGTCCCAGAAACCAGTTTGATTAATACAACTGTCACATGACAACTTACACAAGCAAACATCAAGACACTGTTTCCTGTGAGAGAAAACACCTCGGCTCCAGAAGTATGAAGCCGACCAAAAGACCCATTCTCCAGTTATTTCACAGAATAAAACAAAATTTGTGCCTACACAGCCTAAACCCAGGAAGCGTTGCGTCCATTGCACACGACGCAGCGACCACTCAAGATGGACGCCCTTCACAACTGTTATATTTCAATCACATGAAAGCGCTAAATCCGTAGGGGTCATATAGCGCCTGAGAAATGGGAGGCATTCAAATTCTATTAAAGAAAGAGAAAGATAAGTCCAGTTCCTTGGATCAAGAGCGTCACCGTAAAGGAAAAATCATGCACTAAGTTAGTTATTCCAAACCATCAAAATATCGCAAAAATATCGTCTACACATTCTAGAAAATATATCAAAGTTCTTCCGTTTTTGTTGTTTGTTTAATTCGTGTTATGCACTAAACCCATTTGGGTCATTCAGCGCAAGACGTGGTGGAGGCTTGATCCTCCGTCTGTTGAGCGCCAGACAGATGCACTTCTGAGTCTGGAATCTGGAATCTGGAATCTGGAATCTGAAGGGCATTCCGAGGTCAACGCCGCCTCGGCCCGGCCCTCCCTCTCTGTACTCACCAACATCTCAAAACACGACGTACAAATACTTTAATATATCATGTCTAAGATAGTTTAATATATCATGTCTAAGATAGTTTAATATATCATGTCTAAGATAGTTTAATATATCATGTCTAAGATAGTTTAATACATCATGTCTAAGAGGCCTGGTCACAGACCGGGCCGCAGGGACGTTGACCCCTGGAATTCTCTCCAGGTAAACTCCAGGTAAGATAGTTTAATATATCATATCTAAGATAGTTTAATATATCATATCTAAGATAGTTTAATATATCATGTCTAAGATAGTTTAATATATCATGTCTAAGCTAGTTTAATATATCATGTCTAAGATACATTACACAAGCGTTGAAAATTTGAAGCCGATTAAATAAAGCGTTCACGAGTATTAAACAGAAATTTGTGAGAAAGAAAACGAGAATGTGGGACAGCGGGCAACCAGCAGCAACAGCCTGGTTGACCAGGCTAGCACCAGACGAGCCTGGCCCATGGCTGGGCTCTGGGAGTAGACTCTCGATACTTATCAAAGGTATATCATAGGTAAAGGTAATGTTCTGAGATTGTTTTGAAAAAATATAGGAAAGTCTTTGTTCGTTAAACTTTAAAAACACCATAAAACAGATTTTTATTTTTTTCAGCAAGTGTACACCAAGTGTACACCAACAACAAATATACACCAACAAGTGTACACCAAAAAACAAGTATACACTAACAAGTGTACACCAAGTGTACACCAATTGTACACCAACAACAAATATACACCAACAAGTGTACACCAAAAACAAGTGTACACTAACAAGTGTACACCAACAAGTGTACAATAACAAGTGTACACAAACAAGAATTGTAAACCAACAAGTGTACAATAACAAGTGTACACCATGTGTACACCAATTGTACACCAAGTGTACAACAAGTGTACACCAACAAGTGTACACCAGCAAGTGTAAACCAACAAGTGTACACCAGCAAGTGTACAGCAACAAGTGTACATCAACAAGTGTACACCAACAAGTGTACACCAACAAGTGTACACCAGCAAGCGTACAGCAACAAGTGTACACCAACAAGTGTACACCACAAGTGTACAAACAAGTGTACACCAACAAGTGTACACCAACAAGTGTACACAACAAGTGTACACCAAAAACAAGTGTACAACAAGTGTACACCAACAACAAGTGTACAACAAGTGTACACCAACAACAAGTGTACAACAAGTGTACACCAACAAGTGTACAACAAGTGTACACCAACAATAAGTGTACAAGTGTACACCAACAACAAGTGTACAACAAGTGTACACCAACAACAAGTGTACAACATCACGTGTACACCAACAACACAAGAGAGAAAGAAGTGAAGACGGTGCTGAGTTAAGCGGACACTTAAGAAGTATCGATACTGGATGTCGTCATCTTGGGATTTTTCGTCTCTCTTCCGGTGCTGGAAGTTGTTTGTGAAGCAGCTGCTCTCCGGGTTATCTACAAGTTGTTTTTGAAGCAGCTGCTCTCCGGGTTATCTACAAGTTGTTTGTGAAGCAGCTGCTCTCCGGGTTATCTACAAGTTGTTTGTGAAGCAGCTGCTCTCGGTTATCTACAGTTGTTTGAAGCAGCTGTCTCCGGGTTATCTACAAGTTGTTTGTGAAGCAGCTCTCTCCGGTTATCTACAAGTTGTTTGTGAAGCAGCTGCTCTCCAGGTTATCTACAAGTTGTTTGTGAAGCAGCTGCTCTCCAGGTTATCTACAAGTTGTTTTGAAGCAGCTGCTCTCCAGGTTATCTACAAGTTGTTTTGAAGCAGCTGCTCTCCGGGTTATCTACAAGTTGTTTGAAGCAGCTGCTCTCAGGTTATCTACAAGTTGTTTGTGAAGCAGCTGCTCTCCGGGTTATCTACAAGTTGTTTTGAAGCAGCTGCTCTCCGGGTTATCTACAAGTTGTTTGTGAAGCAGCTGCTCTCCGGGTTATCTACAAGTTGTTTGTGAAGCAGCTGCTCTCCGGGTTATCTACAAGTTGTTTGTGAAGCAGCTGCTCTCCGGGTTATCTACAAGTTGTTTTTGAAGCAGCTGCTCTCCGGGTTATCTACAAGTTGTTTGTGAAGCAGCTGCTCTCCGGGTTATCTACAAGTTGTTTGTGAAGCAGCTGCTCTCCGGGTTATCTACAAGTTGTTTGTGAAGCAGCTGCTCCGGGTTATCTACAAGTTGTTTTGAAGCAGCTGCTCTCCGGGTTATCTACAAGTTGTTTTGAAGCAGCTGCTCTCCGGTTATCTACAAGTTGTTTTGAAGCAGCTGCTCTCCGGGTTATCTACAAGTTGTTTGTGAAGCAGCTGCTCTCCAGGTTATCTACAAGTTGTTTGTGAAGCAGCTGCTCTCCGGGTTATCTACAAGTTGTTTGTGAAGCAGCTGCTCTCCAGGTTATCTACAAGTTGTTTGTGAAGCAGCTGCTCTCCGGGTTATCTACAAGTTGTTTGTGAAGCAGCTGCTCTCCGGGTTATCTACAAGTTGTTTGTGAAGCAGCTGCTCTCCGGTTAAATTTTTACAATATTTTTTAACAGCGTCTGTTATTCAATTTGTTAGTGACAGACATGTAGTGTTCCTGTCTTACCTACCTAATTGCCACTTATTGTTGCTTAAGGTTATCTAAAGCTGTTTGTGCCCATAGTAACCATGAGGGTCACCAAATAGAACGAAAGGAACACGTAAAGGACTTGGGAATAATTACTTCAGCTGACCTTTCTTTTAAAGACCATAACAAGACAAAGATCACAACAGCCAGGAAGACGACGGGGTGGGTATTGAGAAGTTTCAAAACAAGGAAAATAATGCCGATAGTGACTCTCTTCAAATCGCTAGTGCTCCCTCACTTAGACTATGGATACACAAAAGGCCTAGGAACTAGGCCTCAAAAGTGTTAACAGGAATACATCTGGATTTCTATCTACAGTTCACTTATCCGTTACAAGCAAACTTAGAAAATTTGCTTAATATATCTGGTATCTTATTTACTTTAATAAGATATCTTGACATGTCACATAGGTTATTATATTGTCTATCACTATATTCCTCAATAAGTGGATAATTAAACACAGAGTTCAAGATAATGACCATAGGACTGACCACATCATCTGTGTGTCACAACATCTGTGTGTCACAACATCTGTGTGTCACAACATCTGTGTGTCACAACATCTGTGTGTCACAACATGTGTGTCTCCCAAACTGCCAGAAGTACTTGTAACCAAGCCTAAGCCTGGCCACTGAAACATCAGTGTTCACATTGCAAGTTGCTCCATAAACGTATTTATCTACAATCTTCTTACCAGAGTGGGCTACAGATCTACTCAGGCTTCTAATTGCATTCCAATAACATTCAGTTTCATTATTTAATTCTCGCTTAATATTGTTCCTAATGCAAGACACCGATACACCAAAATACCAAAATACTTTTCTTGGCTAACATATCTGGAGAGGCTGCAAGCCTGGTCCAGCAAGTGGCTCCTGACCAAATGAAAAGAAATGAAAATTGGAGAAGGTGAAGGAAGACCGCAGACAGAGTACGGGCTAGGGGCTCATGACTGTAAACCTCACTAAAGGAAAAAGATCTTGGGATAAGTATAATACCGAGCACATCTAAGAATATCGTTGCGATACCTCAGTAAGAAATCGCTCAAGACTCTGTACACCGTGTACGTCAGGCCCATACTCGAGTATGCAGTACCAGTTTGGAACCCTACACCTGGTCAAGCACGTCAATAAATTAGAGAAAGTGTAAAGGTTTGCAAGAAGACTAGTCCCGGAGTTAAGGAGTATATCGTACGAGAAGACGTTAAGGGAAATCTACTTGACGACACTGGAACACAGGAGTAATAGGACATGATAACAACATATAAAATACTGAGAGGAAG
This sequence comes from Cherax destructor, assembly GCA_009830355.1. NCBI lineage: Eukaryota > Metazoa > Arthropoda > Malacostraca > Decapoda > Parastacidae > Cherax > Cherax destructor. Next base: position 7,270 of record WNWK01009640.1, on the reverse strand, counting down.
TGACAAGGTGGATAGGGACAGGATGTTTCAGAAATGGAATACAGCAACAAGGGGTCACAATTGGAAGTTGAAACTCAGATGAGTCGCAGGGATGTTAGGAAGTATTTCTTCAGTCATAGAGATGTCAGGAAGTGCAAGAGTCTGGAGAGTGATGTAGTGGAGGCAGGATCCATACATAGCTTTAAGAAGAGTTATGGTAAAGCTCATATAGCAGGGTGAGAGTTGATCTAGTAGCGACCAGTGAAGTGGTGGGGCCAGGAGCTATGAATCGACTCCTGCAACCACAATCAGGTGAGTACAATTAGGTGAGTACACACACACACACACAACACACACACACACACACACACACACACAACACCACACCACACCCCTCACAGCACACCATACAGTCACACAGCGCGACTTCAATCCACACACACACACACACACACACAGCCCTGTCGTCTATTCGACATTCACGCACGGAGGCCCGGTTCACCGGCGGCGAACATTTCAAGTGTTTCCTACACACACACATACATACAACAGGCCTAGTGTCTAATCGACATGTGCCTAGGACAAAATGCTAACTAACTAACACACACATACACACGGACGAGGACCAGGCAGAACTACAAAGGGATCTGGACAGGCTGCAGGACTGGTCCAGGAATTGGTTCGTGGAGTTCAACCCCACCAAGTGCAAAGTCATGAAGATTGGGGAAGGGCAAAGAAGACCGCAGACGGAGTACAGTCTAGGGGGCCAGAGACTACAAACCTTACCCAAGGAAAAAGATCTTGGGGTGAGTAGATACAGTAGATACAGTTTAATATAGACAAATGCAAAATTTTTAACATAGGACAAGAAAATAACCAAGCCACATATAAACTAAATAATGTAGATCTTATTATTACTGATTGCGAAAAGGATTTGGAAGTTCTGGTTAGCAGTAATCTAAAACCAAAACAACAGTGCATAAGTGTTTGCATTAAAGCGAACAGAATCCTTGTCTTCATATCAAGGAGCATAAATAATAGGAGTCCTCAGGTTGTTCTTCAACTCTATATATTTTTGATTAGGCCTCATTTAGATTATGCTGCACAGTTCTGGTCACCGTATTACTGAATGGATATAAATGCACTGGACAATGTACTAAGGAGGATGACAAAGTTGATTCCATGTATCAGTAATCTTCCTTATGAGGATAGACTGAGAGCCCTGAATCAGCACTCTCTAGAAAGGCATAGAATTAGGGGGGATATGATTGAGGTGTATAAATGGAAAACAAGAATAAATGAAGGGAATGTAAATAGCGTGCTAAAAATATTTAGTCAAGACAGGACTCGCAGCGATGGTTTCAAGTTGGAAAAGTTCAGATTCAGGAAGGATATAGGAAAGCACTGGTTTGGTAATAGAGTTGTGGATGAGTGGAACAAACTCCCGAGTACCGTCATAGAAGCTAAGACGTTGTGTAGTTTTAAAAATAGGTTGAATAAATACATGAGTGAGTGTGAGTTGGACTTGACTAGCTTGTCCTAATAGGTCTGATGACGTGTTCCTTCCTTAAGTAGATGTGACCTGACCTGAGAAGGTGGGATGTTGGTTTGAGCCGGAAGGTGACTTGGACATGCCTCGCATGGGCCAGTTAGCCTGTTGCAGTGTTCCTTCTTTCTTATATTCTTATGACTCCGCTTAAGAACCTTCATGACTTGTTGGCCACTTGAATGTCCCACTTCAATCCTAGGTGTTGGACACTTGAATGCCCCACTTCAATCCTAGGTGTTGGACACTTGAGTGTCCCACTTCAATCCTAGGTGTTGGACACTTGAGTGTCCCACTTCAATCCTAGGTGTTGGACACTTGAGTGTCCCACTTCAATCCTAGGTGTTGGACACTTGAATGCCCCACTTCAATCCTAGGTGTTGGACACTTGAGTGTCCCACTTCAATCCTAGGTGTTGGACACTTGAATGCCCCACTTCAATCCTAGGTGTTGGACACTTGAGTGTCCCACTTCAATCCTAGGTGTTGGACACTTGAGTGTCCCACTTCAATCCTAGGTGTTGGACACTTGAGTGTCCCACTTCAATCCTAGGTGTTGGCCACTTGAGTGCCCCACTTCAATCCTAGGTGTTGGACACTTGAGTGCCCCACTTCAATCCTAGGTGTTGGCCACTTGAGTGCCCCACTTCAAGCCTAGGTGTTGGCCACTTGAGTGCCCCACTTCAATCCTAGGTGTTGGCCACTTGAGTGCCCCACTTCAAGCCTAGGTGTTGGCCACTTGAATGCCCCACTTCAAGCCTAGGTGTTGGCCACTTGAGTGCCCCACTTCAATCCTAGGTGTTGGCCACTTGAGTGCCCCACTTCAATCCTAGGTGTTGGACACTTGAGTGCCCCACTTCAAGCCTAGGTGTTGGCCACTTGAATGCCCCACTTCAAGCCTAGGTGTTGGCCACTTGAGTGCCCCACTTCAAGCCTAGGTGTTGGACACTTGAGTGCCCCACTTCAAGCCTAGGTGTTGGCCACTTGAGTGCCCCACTTCAATCCTAGGTGTTGGACACTTGAGTGCCCCACTTCAATCCTAGGTGTTGGACACTTGAGTGCCCCACTTCAATCCTAGGTGTTGGATACTTGAGTACCCCACTTCAATCCTAGGTGTTGGACACTTAAGTGCCCCACTTTAATCCTAGGTGTTGGACACTTAAGTGCCCCACCTCAATCCTAGGTAATGGGCACTTGAGTGCTCCACCTCAATCCTAGGTGTTGGCCACTTGAGTGCCCCACCTCAATCCTAAGTGTTGCCCACTTGAGTGCTCCACCTCAGTGCTAAGTGTTGCCCACTTGAGACTAGTACACTTTACCATTTATAAGTAAATGTTTGTAGTTTAAAATTACCTTGAGCAAGTGTGGTGGACAAAATTTCCATCACAACAATGGAAAGCATCAGGGCTGAAACAGGTTTGAGGAGACACATGCTGCTGCTGCTGCTGCCTCTCTGCTGCCTCTCTGCTGCCTCTCTGCTTGCCCTCCACCAAGCAACTGGTATTCCCATCCAGCTCTGCTTGCTCTTGAAGATCATGTTCAGCCTTAACTTTCGTAATCCTTGAGTGTGTAAAGTTATCAATTTCTTTCTGGTAAACATATTATTCATATGACTTATTCTATCAATTATTTCTTGTATTTTGTCTAAAAAGTGACGGGATGCAATAGCTGAAATGCACAATAAAACGGCTGCAAGAAAGACTCGTAGGTTTGAGTATGGGACGTTATCCTCTCTCACAATATTTTGATACACAAAAAACCCAGGTGTTACTTTTTATACAGAATGAACGATTAGTTTAGTTTCCTGATTTTCATTAAATAAATATACTGAAGTATTAAGAAAGTGTATGAGCACGTCAGTGTTTGTGTGTCTGAGTAACTACTCATAGTTACAGCAACAGTGTTGTGGTGGTGATGTGTCCCACCCAGGGTTCTTAGTTTCTCATACAAGTTTATAATGATTGTACACAAGTATATATTCACCCAAATATATGTTATGTCAAGAATTAGGCTCCTGGCCACGCGCTCGGTCATGTGTGTGTGTGTGTGTGTGTACTCACCTATTTGTACTCACCTATATGTGGTTGCAGGGGTCGAGTCATAGCTCCTGGCCCCGCCTCTTCACTGATTGCTACTAGATCCTCTCTCTCCCTGCTCCATGAGCTTTATCAAACCTCGTCTTAAAACTATGTATGGTTCCTGCCTCACTACGTCACTTTCTAGGCTATTCCATTCCTGACAACTCTATGACTGAAGAAATACTTCCTAACATCTCTTTGACTCATAGGAGTCTTCAACTTATCTATTCCTCGCAGTATTTTATATGTCGTTATCATGTCTCCCCTAACCCTACTGTCCTCTAGTGTCGTCAGGCCAATTTCCCTTAACCTTTCTTCGTAGGACAATCCCCTTAGCTCTGGGACTAGTCTTGTTGCAAACCTTTGCACTTTCTCTAGTTTCTTGACGTGCTTGACCAGGAGTGGGTTCCAAACTGGTGCTGCATACTTCAGTATGGGCCTGACGTATATGGTGTACAGAGTCGAACGATTCCTTAGTGAGGTATTGGAACGCTATTCTTAGGTTTGCCAGCCGCCCGTATGCTGCAGCAGTTATCTGATTGATGTGTGCCTCAAAAGATGTGCTCGGTATTATACTCTCCCCAAGATCTTTTTCCTTGAGTAATGTTTTCAGTCTTTGGCTACCTAGACTATACTCTGTCTGCGGCCTTCTTTGCCCTTCCCCGATCTTCATGACTTTACACTTGGCAGGGTTAAATTCAAGAAGCCAATTACTGGACCAGGCTTGTAGCCTGCCCAGGTTTCTTTGTAGTCCTGCCTGATCCTCGACTGATTTAATTCTTCTCATTAACTTCACATCATCTGCAAACAGGGACACTTCTGAGTCTATCCCTTCCGTTATGCCATTCACATATACCAAAAACAGTACAGGTCCTAGGACTGACCCTTGTGGAACCCCACTCGTCACAGGTGCCCACTCTGACACCTCGTCACGTACCATGACTCGTTGTTGCCTCCCTGTCAGATATTATCTGATCCATTGCAGTGCCTTTCCTGTTACGTGTGCCTGATCCTCTAGTTTTTGTATTAACCTCTTGTGAGGAACTGTGTCGAACGCCTTCTTGCAGTCCAAGAAAATGCAGTCTATCCACCCCTCTCTCTCGCGTCTTACTTCTGTTACCTTGTCATAAAACTCCAGTAGGTTTGTGACACAGGATTTTCCTTCCCTGAAACAGTGCTGGTTGTCGTTTATAAGCTTGTGTCTTTCTAGGTGCTCCACCACTCTCCTCCTGATGATCTTCTCATGACTTTGCATACTATACACGTCAGTGACACAGGTCTGTAATTTAATGCCTCATGTCTGTCTCCTTTCTTAAAAATTGGGACTACATTTGCCATCTTCCACACCTCAGGTAGTTGCCCAGTTTCAATGGATGTATTGAAGATATTTGTTAGTGGCACACTCAACATCTCTGCTCCCTTTCTAAGGACCCATGGAGAAATGTTGTCATGTCCCACCGCTTTTGAGGTATCAAATTCACATAGCAGCTTATTCACATCCTCCTCGGTTGTGTGTATTTCATCCAACACTTGTTGGTATACCTCCCTATTCTGAATTTCTGGAGTCCTTCCTGTCTCCTCTGTAAAGACTTCTTTAAATCTCATGTTGAGCTCCTCACATATCTCTTGGTCGTTTCTTGTGAACTCCCCACCTTCCTTCCTCAGCCTGATTACCTGGTCCTTGACTGTTGTTTTCCTCCTGATGTGGCTATACAACAGCTTCGGGTCAGACTTGACTTTTGATGCTATATCATTTTCGTATTGTCGCTGAGCCTCCCTTCTTACCTGTGCATATTAGTTTCTGGCTCTTCGGCTAATCTCTTTATTTTCCTGGGTCCTTTGTCTTCTATACTTTTTCCATTCTCTAGTGCACTTAGTTTTTGCCTCCCTACACCTTTGGGTGAACCAAGGACTCGTTCTGGTCTTCCCATTACTTCTGTTTCCCTTGGGGACAAACCTCTCCTCTGCATTTGGTTGTCACATATTCCATCATTTCTTTTACTGGTTTTCCTGCCAATTCTCTCTCCCATTGAACGTCTTGTAGGAAGTTCCCCATGCTTGTGTAGTCCCCCCTTTTGTAGTTTCGTTTCTCCCTTCCAATTCCTACTCCCCTCTCCATTTGTAGCTCAACTATATAATCAAAACACAGAACGAAATGATCACTAGCTCCAGGGGCCTTTCATACGTGATATCCTCGATGTCCGAACTACTCAAGGTGAATACTAGGTCAAGTCTTGCTGGATCATCATCACCTCTCTCTCTGGTAGTGTCTCTAACATGTTGATGCATGAGGTTTTCCAGTACTACATCCATCATCTTGGCTCTCCATGATTCAGGATCCCCGTGGGGCTCCAGATTTTCCCAATCAATCTCCTTGTGATTGAAATCACCCATAACTAGCAACTTTGCTCTCCCAGTGTGGGCTCCTCTGGCCACCTCGGCTAGTGTGTCTACCATTCTTCTGTTGCTCTCGTCGTATTCTTCTCTTGGCCTCCTGCAGTTCTGTGGCGAGTTGTACATTACAGCAATTACCACCTTATGGCCCTCAGACTGGATTGTTCCTACTATGTAGTCCCTTTCGCCCATTCCATCCATTCTTTCCACTTCCTCAAATCCCCACCGGTTCTTAATGAGCAGTGCATCTCCTCCTCCCCCTCTGCTCCCTCTATCTTTCCTGAGGATTTGATATCCGGGTGGAAAGATTGCATCTGTTATCATCCTTGTGAGTTTCGTTTCTGTGAGTGTTATTATGTGTGGGGATGTCTCCTTTATTCTTTCATGCCACTCCTCACATTTATTTGTTATACCATCTGTGTGTGTGTGTGTGTACTCACCTAATTGTACTCACCTAATTGTGGTTGCAGGGGTCGAGACTCAGCTCCTGGCCCCGCCTCTTCGCTGTCCGCTACTGGGTCTCTGCTCTCCCTGCTCCATGAGCTTTATCATACCTCGTCTTAAAACTATGTATGGTTCCTGCCTCCACTATATCTTTCTCTAGACTATTCCACTTCCTGACTACTCTGTGGCTGAAGAAATGCTTCCTAACATCCCATTGACTCATCTGAGTCTTCAGCTTCCAGTTGTGTCCCCTTGTTTCTGTGTTCCCTCTCTGGAACATCCTGTCCCTGTCTACCTTGTCGATTCCCCGCAGTATTTTGTATGTCGTTATCATGTCTCCTCTGACCCTTCTTTCCTCCAGTGTTGTTAGTCCTATTTCCTCAACCTTTCTTCATAGGACAGACCCCTGAGTTGTGGAACTAGCCTTGTCGCAAACCTTTGCACTTTCTCTAGTTTCTTTACGTGCTTGACCAGGTGTGGGTTCCAGACTGGTGCTGCATATTCTAGTATGGGCCTGACGTACACGGTGTACAGTGTCTTGAACGATTCCTTGTTAAGGTAACGGAACGCTAATCTTAGGTTTGCCAGTCGCCCATATGCTGCCGCAGTTATCTGGTTGATGTGTGCCTCCGGAGACGTACTTGGCGTTATACTCACCCCAAGGTCTTTCTCCTTTGCCGAGGTTTGTAGCCCTTGTCCACCTAGCCTGTACTCTGTCAGCGGTCTTCTTTGTCCTCCGATCTTCATGACTTTGCATTTGGTGGGGGTGGAGTTGCATTATATGTAAGAGAAAATATAAATTGCTGCATAAAACAGGCATAAAAATAGAT
>WNWK01009639.1:0-75284 GCA_009830355.1 Cherax destructor | reverse complement strand
CAGACAACACTGGGTCACTACCCTGTGATACCACCCTCCAGACAGACACACTGGGTCACTACCCTGTGATAGCACCCTCCAGACACACACTGGGTCACTACCCTGTGATAGCACCCTCCAGACAGACACATTGGGTCACTACTTTGTGATAGCACCCTCCAGACAGACACACTGGGTCACTACCCTGTGATAGCACTCTCAGACACACACGGGGTCACTACCCTGTGATAGCACCCTCAGACAGACACACTGAGCCACTACCCTGTGATAGCACCCTCCAGACAGACACACTGGGTCACTACCCTGTGATAGCACCCTCCAGACAGACACACTGGGTCACTACCCTGTGATAGCACCCTCCAGACAGACACACTGGGTCACTACCCTGTGATAGCACCCTCCAGACAGACACACTGGGTCACTACCCTGTATAGCACCCTCAGACAGACACACTGGGCCACTACCCTGTGATAGTACCCTCCAGACAGACACACTGGGTCACTACCCTCTGATAGTACCCTCCAGACAGACACACTGGGCCACTACCCTGTGATAGTACCCTCCAGACAGACACACTGGGTCACTACTTTGTGATAGCACCCTCCAGACAGACACACTGGGTCACTACCCTGTGATAGCACCCTCCAGACACACACTGGGTCACTACCCTGTGATAGCACCCCCCAGACACACACTGGGTCACTACCCTGTAATAGCACCCTCCAGACACACACACTGGGTCACTACCCTGTGATAGCACCCTCCAGACACACACTGGGTTACTACCCTGTGATAGCACCCTCCAGACAGACACTGGGTCACTGCCCTGTGATACCACCCCCCAGACACACACTGGGTCACTACCCTGTATAGCACCCTCAGACACACACTGGGTCACTCCCCTTTTGATAGCACCCTCCAGACACACACTGAGTCACTACCCTGTGATAGCACCCTCCAGACACCCCTGGGTCACTACCCTGTGATAGCACCCTCAGACACACACTGGGTCACTACCCTGTGATAGCACCCTCAGACACACACTGGGTCACTGCCCTGTGATAGCACCCTCAGACACACACTGGGTCACTACCCTGTGATAGCACCCTCAGACACACACTGGGTCACTACCCTGTGATAGCACCCTCCAGACACACACTGGGTCATTACCCTGTGATAGCACCCTCAGACAGACACTGGGTCACTACCCTGTGATAGCACCCCCCAGACACACTGGGTCACTACCCTGTGATAGCACCCTCAGACACACACTGGGTCACTACCCTGTGATAGCACCCTCCAGACACACACTGGGTCACTACCCAGTGATAGCACCCTCCACACACACTGGGTCACTCTCCTGTGATAGCACCCTCCAGACACACACTGGGTCACTACCCTGTGATAGCACCCTCCAGACACACACTGGGTCACTACCCTGTGATAGCACCCTCCAGACACACACGGGTCACTACCCTGTGATAGCACCCTCAGACACACACGGGTCACTACCCTGTGATAGCACCCTCCAGACAGACGCACACGGGGTCACTACCCTGTGATAGCACCCCCCAGAAAACACAGTCGCTGTTTTCACAGTCCTACGTTCTTATGGTGTGCTTGCTGGGGGTCGAGACATAGCTCCTGACCATGACTCGTAATGTTCATCGACTGGCATTACTAGTTCCTGGCCGCTGGAGCCCAATCATACCTATTCCTACAACTGTGCATCAAGTTTCTCTCGCGTCTTCCACGTTGGGTTATTTCAAGCTTCGAAGAATGACAGCGGTTAGAATCATTCTCTGACATACTTACATTTTTAGTTAACACTTGTGTACTGAAGAGTAGTTTAACATCCTTGTCATTACATAGTCTGTGTTGTTAGCGCCCCTCTCTCCTTCCACTTGTGTATTAATATTTCGTATGTAAATTATTTTTTTTATTATTTCAAATCATTTTATAATATATACAAAAATTAGAAATCCTATAATATGCATATCATTTCGTAATCATTTACGAATTCATCTCTCTCTCTTTCTCTCTCTCTCACCACACACACACACACACACACACACACATTTCTTCAGTCATAGAGTTGTCAGGAAGTGGAATAGCCTAGAAAGTGACGTAGTGGAGGCAGGAACCATACATAGTTTAAGACGAGGTTTGATAAAGCTCATGGAGCAGGGAGAGAGGGACCTAGTAGCAATCAGTGAAGAGGCGGGGCCAGGAGCTATGACTCGACCCCTGCAACCACAAATAGGTGAGTACACAACCACGTCAAGAAATTAGAGAAAGTGCAAAGGTTTGCGACAAGGAGACATGATAACGACATACAAAATACTGCAAGGAATCGACAAGGTAGATAGTGACAGGATGTTCCAGAGGGAACACAGAAACAAGGGGACACAACTGGAAGCTGAAGACTCAGATGAGTCAAATGGATGTTAGGAAGCACTTCTTCAGCCATAGGAAGTGGAATAGTCTAGCGAACGATATAGTGGGGCGGGAACCATACATAGTTTTAAGACAAGGTATGATAAAGCTCAGGGAGAGCAGAGTCTCAGTAGCGGACAGCGAAGAGGCGGGGCCAGGAGCTGAGTCTCGACCCCTGCAACCACAATTAGGTGAGTACATACACACACACACACACACACACACACACACACTGAATCGACCCCTGCAACCACATATAGGCGAGTGTACAGAGAGAGAGAGTGGGGAGAGGGGTCTCGCTGGAAGCTCACATCAACAAAACCATGCCCCGTGGCCTGGTGGCAAAAGCTCTCGCTTCACACGGTGAGGGTCTGGGTTCGATTCCTGGCGAAGGAGTGGAAACATCGGACGTGTTTCCTTACACCGGTTGTCTATGTTCACCCATCAGTAAAATGGGTACCTGGGTGTTAGTCGACTGGTGTGGGTCGCATCCTGGGACAAAACTGACCTAATTTGCCCGAAATGCTCTGCATAACAAGCGTCTTTCTATATAGTATGTCATTGATGTCAGCTAGACCTGTATACCTTGTACATGTACTTGTAGTAAATAAAGATAATATTAATATTATTATTATTATTATTAGTAGTAGTAGTAGTAGTAGTAGTAGTAGTATTTAATGCTCGGCTGACAAATCTGTTAGTGGCCTTCAGGGATCTCAACAAATGTCAACATATGTCAGACTCATCATGGAGTACGCAGAACCAGTACGGAACCCACATCTGAGGAAGCATAATAAGAAACTGGAGAAAGTGCAGAAGTATACAACGAGAACAGTTCCAAAGCTAAGAGGTATGAGCTACTTGGAAAGGTCGAGAAAATTTAATCTAACGACCCTGGAGGACAGAAGGACCAAGGAAGACGTGGTAATAACATACAAAATACTCAGAGGAATTGATAAGGCAGATTGGGATAGGATGTTTGAGAGAAGGGGAAGCAATTACTCATGGACACTTCTGGAAGTTAGACACACAGGAGTCACAGGGCTGTGGTTCGTACGTTGGATTGCCTTCGGCCAGCAGTAAAAGCCTGCTTGATCAGACCCTGATCCACCGCGAGGCCTGGTCACGGACCGAACCGCGGGGGCGTTGACCCCCGGAACACCTTCCAGGTAGGGATGGCAGGAAGTATTTAGTCACACAGTGGTCAGAAAGTGGAATGGCGTCGACGAAGAGGTGGTGATGGCAGAGTCCATACATAGTTTTAAGAATAAGTATGATAGAGCCCACGAGGCTAGAAGGGAGTGAATCTGGCAACTGGCAACTTGAGAGGCTGGGCCAAGAGCTGAGACTTGACCTCTGCAACCACATATAGGTGAGAAGAGACGAGTACTTTGTGTGTGTTGGGGGGCACTATAGCAGCCCTGGCAGTCAGTACTATATGGCCGACATAAAGGCAGTGTGTGGGATTTTCTTGAGAAGCTGTACAATGGCGCAGGTCTTTTAAGGGTTATATTCCCATGCCTGTAGCATGAAGCACTGACCTTTGTTGAGAAGTAAAACTTTCCTTTGAGACCGCTACGGCAAGGAGACGATGCGAGGAAGAAAAGGCACTGGCATATACTGTGTGTGTTTGTGTATGTACTCAAATAATTATGGTTGCAGTGGTCGAGTCATAGCACCTGGCCCCGCCTCTTCACTGGTCGCTACTGGGTCACTCCCTGCTCCGTGAGCTGTATCATACCTGTTGTTAAAGCTGTGTATGGATCCTGCCTCCACCACCTCCCTTTCCAAAGTGTTCCACTTCCTGACAACTCTGTGAAGAAATACTTCCTGACATTCCTGTGACTCATCTGAGTCTTCAACTTCCAATTGTGACCCCTTGTTGGTGTGTCCCACCTCTGAAACATCCTGTCCCTGTGCACCTTGTCGATTCCTCTTAGTATTTTATATGTTGTTATCATGTCCCTCCTGTCCTCCAGTGTCGTCAGGCCGAGTTCTCTTAACCTCTCTTCGTAGGACATGCCCCTTAACTCCGGGACTAGTCTCGTTGCAAACCTTTGCATTTTCTCTAATTTCCTGACTTGCTTGGCCAGGTGTGGGTTCCAAATTGGTGCTGCATACTCCAATATGGACCTGATGTACACAGTGTACAGGGTCCTGAACGACTCCTTACTAAGATGTCGGAATGCTATTCTTAGATTTGCTAGGCACCCGTATGCCGCAGCAGTTATTTGGTTGATGTGCGCCTCAGGAGATGTGTTCGGTGTTATACTCACCCCAAGATTCTTTTCCTTGAGTGAGGTTTGTAGTCATTGGCCCCCTAAACTGTATTCTGTCTGCGGTCTTCTTTACCCTTCACCGATCTTCATGACTTTGCACTTGGCAGGCTTGAACTCCAGGAGCCATTTGCTGGACAAGGCTTGTAACCTGTCCAGATCCATTTGTACTCCTGCCCGGTCCTCCTCCGATTGAATTCTCATTAACTTGACATCGTCTGCAAACAGAGACAGTCTAGTCCTTCCGTCATGTCATTCACATATACCAGAAACAGCACCGGCCCTAGGACTGACCCCTGTGGAACCCCGCTCATCATGGTGTAATAACACCATGCAACACTAGAACTACTGTATATGGAACACTGAACGAACACCATGCAACACAAGAACTACTGTATATGGAACACTGAACGAACACCATGCAACACTAGAACTACTGTATATGGAACACTGAACGAACACCATGCAACACTAGAACTACTGTATATGGAACACTGAAAGAACACCATGCAACACAAGAACTACTGTATATGGAACACTGAACAGAACACCATGCAACACTAGAACACTGTATTGGAACACATGAACGAACACCATGCAACACAGAACTACTGTATATGGAACACTGAACGAACACCTGTAACACCTAGAACTCTGTATATGGAACACTGAACGAACACCATGCAACACTAGAACTACTGTATATGGAACACTGAACGAACACCATGCAACACAAGAACTACTGTATATGGAACACTGAACGAACACCATGCAACACTAGAACTACTGTATATGGAACACTGAACGAACACCAAGCAACAATAGAACTACTGTATATGGAACACTGAACGAACACCATGCAACACAAGAACTACTGTATATGGAACACTGAACGAACACCATGCAACACTAGAACTACTGTATATGGAACACTGAACGAACACCATGCAACACTAGAACTACTGTATATGGAACACTGAACGAACACCATGCAACACTAGAACTACTGTATATGGAACACTGAACGAACACCATGCAACACTAGAACTACTGTATATGGAACACTGAACGAACACCATGCAACACTAGAACTACTGTATATAGAATACTGAACGAACACCATGCAACACTAGAACTACTGTATATGGAACACTGAACGAACACCATGCAACACTAGAACTACTGTATGGAACACTGAACGAACACCATGCAACACTAGAACTACTGTATATGGAACACTGAACGAACTCCATGCAACACTAGAACTACTGTATATAGAACACTGAACGAACACCATGCAACACTAGAACTACTGTATATGGAACACTGAACGAACACCATGCAACACTAGAACTACTGTATAAGGAACACTGAACGAACACCATGCAACACTAGAACTACTGTATATGGAACACTGAACGAACACCATGCAACACTAGAACTACTGTATAAGGAACACTGAACGAACACCATGCAACGCTAGAAATACTGTATATGGAACACTGAACGAACACCATGCAACACTAGAACTACTGTATATGGAACACTGAACGAACACCATGCAACACTAGAACTACTGTATATAGAACACTGAACGAACACCATGCAACACTAGAACTACTGTATATAGAACACTGAACGAACACCATGCAACAATAGAACTACTGTATATGGAACACTGAACGAACACCATGCAACACTAGAACTACTCTATATGGAACACTGAACGAACACCATGCAACACTAGAACTACGGTATATGGAACACTGAACGAACACCATGCAACACAAGAACTACTGTATATGGAACACTGAACGAACACCATGCAACACAAGAACTACTGTATATGGAACACTGAACGAACACCATGCAACACAAGAACTACTGTATATGGAACACTGAACGAACACCATGCAACACTAGAACTACTGTATATGGAACACTGAACGAACACCATGCAACACTAGAACTACTGTATATGGAACACTGAACGAACACCATGCAACACTAGAACTACTGTATATGGAACACTGAACGAACACCATGCAACACTAGAACTACTGTATATAGAACACTGAACGAACACCATGCAACACTAGAACTACTGTATATAGAACACTGAACGAACTACTGTCTATGGAACACTGAACGAACACCATGCAACACTAGAACTACTGTATATGGAACACTGAACGAACACCATGCAACAATAGAACTACTGTATATAGAACACTGAACGAACACCATGCAACACTAGAACTACTGTATATAGAACACTGAACGGTTTAAGTAATTTTGCATTGCATTTTAAATCTACGTTAGTCTATTCGCATAATGCTAAACCCGCATGGTAATAAAATAGGATCTATGATGAGGAACGGGATTTTTTTTGTATCTTTCCACTATATCAATTCATAATGGTAATTTGAGTCTTCACTTTATTCATGTCAACACAAGATCTCTTCTTCCAAAATTGGCAGAGATTATTATTCTAGCTAACAGAACTAGAGCGGCAGTTATATCCATCTCGGAATCCTGGTTGGATGATACGGTGACTGACGACGAGGTCAAAATAGAAGGTTACAATATAAAACGCTTAGATAGGAATAAAAAAAGGTGGTGGGGTATGTGCCTACATAAGAAACGACTTAGCCTATAATCCAAGACCTGATTTAAATGACAATAAACTGGAGATTCTATGGTTTGAAGTGTTGCTTCCCAAGACCAAACCCATCTTAGTAGGAACTAGTTATCGCCCTCCCACCCATGACCAGTTCTTAGAGGACTTTTCGAGAGTCTTGTCAGGACTTGATAACAATGACGAGACGGTAATACTGGGAGACTTCAATATCTGTTTTCAACAACAAAATAACGGGCTATGTAAAAGATATAAGCAAATTCTGGATTTAAATAGTTACACGCAACTAATTAATACACCAACCCGGATCACACAGTTCTCAGCCACCCTAATTGACCACATACTTTGTAACCGCCCTGAGAACATTAGTCAGTCAGGGGTCATTACCACAGGTCTTAGTGATCATTTCATTATTTACTATACCAGGAAAATCACTAGGGAACGGATAGGCCTACACAAGACAATAAAAATTAGGTCAACTAGAAACTACAGTAAAGAAACACTGGTAAATATGCTACACAATTGTGACTGGTCAGTGATAACAAGTTGTACGGACGTAAATGATGTCTGGGAAAAATTCCAAACAATGTTCACTGCCATCCTTGATAATATTGCACCAGTTAAAGAGGTTAGGATTAAACGAAGAACTGAACCCTGGATGACTACTGAGATATTAGATAATATGAAATTCAGAGACCAGTTGATAAAAAGATTTAAGGCAAACAGACAGGATATTGCAACGCTAAATGAATTCCAAAAGCAAGGCACTATTGCTCAAAAATCGAAGAGTACAAAAATAACCCTAGAAAGCTCTGGCAACAACTCAAACAGTTGGGGTATAGCCATAAACCCGTAGATAGATCTAACATAGTTATAAATGTCGATAACGAGGTATGTCACGAAACAACTAAAGTGGCAAATTGTTTTAATTCATACTATACAACTGTCGCACCAACATTAGTAAGTAAGCTACCAGCTGCATCAAATACCTTTCACACAGCGAAGAGGCGGGGCCAGGAGCTGAGTTTCGACCCCTGCAACCACAATTAGGTGAGTACACATACATAAGTTTAAAACATACTATACCAATAAAGGAGTAACTCCAAACAGTTGTCGACTAGTAAGTATATCTCATGACTTCGTGCAAAAAGAACTAAGCAGGTTAAACCCAACTAAGAGCACCGGCCCAGATAACATCCCGTCTAAGTTCCTAAATGATGGTGCCTCTGAATTGCCAATTCCCATTGCTCAAATAATAAATTTGTCCATCACCACTAATACCGTACCGGAGGGGTTCAAGGAGGCCAGAGTTACTCCTATCTTCAAGAAAAATAGTAGGTCTGATGTCAGCAACTATAGGCCTGTTAGTATACTCAGTGTAATATCCAAAATTCTAGAGAGGGCGGTGTACTGTCAAGTAGTTAAGTATCTTAATGACAACAACATTCTTCATAGTTACCAATCAGGCTTTAGGAGATCTTACTCAACCGACACCTCCCTAATTAATCTGATGGATTACATGAGAACTGAAATGTCTATAGGGAACCTCATAGGAATGGTAACTTTAGACTTGCAAAAGGCCTTCGATACTGTCAACCACAATATATTATGTAAGAAACTTCAAGCTATCGGCATAGGTTCCACATACTGGTTTAAGTCCTATCTTAGTAACAGGAAACAAATTGTCAAAATCAACAAAACGGAATCAGAACCACTGCCGATACCTTTGATATACCTTTGAAGAGTTTCGAGAGTTTATCTACTCTCTGAGCCCGGCCATGGGCCAGGCTCGTCTGGTGTTTGCCTGGTCAACCAGGCTGTTGCTGCTGGAGGCCCGCTGCCCCACATATCTCATGACGATGCCGATAGCATGTGGAGTTCCCCAGGGTAGTATTCTGGGTCCCTTATTATTCCTGCGTTATGTAAATGATATGCCCATCAGTGTCAAGTGCAAACTTCTACTGTATGCGGATGACAGTGCTCTGTTAGTGTCAGATAAAGACCCACAAGATATAGCTAATGTATTAACACTGGAACTAGAGTCCTGCAGCAAATGGTTAGTAGACAACAAGTTATCGTTACATCTCGGGAAAACAGAAGCCATACTCTTTGGCATAAAATATAAACTGAGAAGGGTAAATAATTTTAATGTCCGGTGTAATGGGGAATCCATCACTTCAGTTTCCTCAGTAAAATATCTGGGAATCCCCTTTGACCCATGCATGTCAGGAGAATTGATATGGAACAGTGTAGTAAAGAAAGCTAATGCCAGACTGAAGTTCCTCTACAGACAAACAGTGTCTACCTACTGAGGCTCGCAGGACCCTATGTCTAGCCCTTATACAATGCCATATTGACTACGCTTGCTCTTCATGGTACTCTGCCTAGACATAAAAACTGAAAGATAAACTGCAAATCACCCAGAACAAAATGGTAACATTCATCCTGGACCTGGGACCAAGAGAACATGCAGGCCAGGATGAATTACAACAATTGGATATGCTGAATATTGAAGACAGAGTAAAACAACTTAAATTGAATAAAGTTTATAAAATTGCTCACAAACAGTGTCCAGAATATCTTGCTGCCAATTTTGTCAAGGCTGGGAACCAAAGCAGTCATAGTACTAGGGGGAGAGAGCACAACTTTGTAGTACCCACAGTCAGTGGCCAGGCTTCAAACACCTTTTATTGTACAGCAATAAAGGAATGGAACAGACTGCCTGCACATGTCAAAGCCAGTCATAGCATAAGCCAGTTCAAGAAGAGAGCCAAAAGGTACCTAATGAATGTAGCGACAGAAAAGGAGGAGAATGATTTTTTATTCTTTTAGCTAACACACATGTACATGTAAATAACTCTTTTTACCTTATTCCCAGTATATATCCTTTATAATATAATAACATATATCTCCTACAGTGTATAATATTAAGGTACTAAAAGGACCCCAATGGAAATAAGTCACTCTGTCTGACTTTTTGGGTTATCCTAGGTTCTCTACACATATGCTGCTATGTATGATAATCTATGTAAATGTATTTGTGTATACCTGAATAAACTTACTTACTTACTTACTAGATAACGGAAAGTAGTTTGTCCGTTGTATTGTTTTAGTTTGATATCTCTATTATGCACCCCATACCCATCCCCGTTGTATTGAAAATCTTTGTTACGAAACAAAGCTTTGGAATTTGTGTTCTTTACAAGAAATGAAAATCTTTCTCTAGATCGTTGTCTCTCATTATTTATTGAAATGTGTCTTGTTTTCTCTAATACTGATGATTGTAGTTTTGAGTAATGTCTCTCAGGTCTGAGAAACATAAAAACAAAACAGAACAACAGTGTGAAGGAGATTCCAGAGTGAGTGAATATATATTATATTCACGTGACAGGAATCTCCATGTTCCACTTACAATATCAAAAATTCAATTTTTCACTTCTCCTTTGCTCTCCTCTTCTTCCCTACCAGAGCTTTTGTTTCCACTCTGTAACCATCATATGGAAGAGGATGGTAGCACACGGATCACCTCCATCATCCTCACCCTCCTCTTCCCTTGTCTACCTTTACCTTTCCTATTCTACTCTCATTTTATTAAGCCCTTCGGATGTGTAAGCAGGTGACAGTAGTTGTGACCAGCTTCTGCAAGCCTTGTGTGGTGCTCCAGTAGTGACAGTAGCTGTGACCAGCCACTCCAAGCCATATATGTGCCGCTGCAGTAGTGACAGTGCTGACCAGCCTCCGCATATGTGCCGCTGCAGTGGTGACAGTAGCTGTGACCAGCCACTCCAAGCCATATATGTGCCGCTGCAGTAGTGACAGTAGCTGTGACCAGCCACTCCAAGCCATATATGTGCCGCTGCAGTAGTGACAGTAGCTGTGACCAGCCACTCCAAGCCATATATGTGCCGCTGCAGTAGTGACAGTAGCTGTGACCAGCCACTCCAAGCCATATATGTGCCGCTGCAGTAGTGACAGTAGCTGTGACCAGCCACTCCAAGCCATATATGTGCCGCTGCAGTAGTGACAGTAGCTGTGACCAGCCACTCCAAGCCATATATGTGCCGCTGCAGTGGTGACACAAGCTAGGAATAAGGTGAATGTGCCTACTGATGGGTTAATACATCTTTATTAATCTAAATGCAGCCCAGTTGAGTGCCACCAAGAACTGGACATCACACTTGTATGGACGAGAAGCTGGGGTCACTTCTGGTGCTCACCCTACATCTGCGCTCTAGTCTCTGTTAATATTATAAGGAGCATTTTAGCACCTTATGTAAATATAATTACCCACTAGGGGTTGCCATCACTTCCGGGAACATTCATGGTCGTTGGAAAATATATATTGGTCAGATACAGGATTGTCCGGGGAGGGGAGGGGGTTCCCACGAGGGAGGAGCCTCGCCGCCGGTGATGGGCTCTTGATCCAGAGAAATGGAGTTGCTCTCCCCTTATGTCAAATATTATTACCTTCCATTCCCCAATTCGTTATATGATACTTACGGATTTAACGCTCCCTCGTGAAATAAATGTAATACAATAAATCTGGCAGTGACCAATAAACCATTCTGGTGTTAATGGCTTAGTTATTGACTGTGTTGGCTTAAATACAACACCGCTGCATTCACTGGCTGGTTAGTGGGGCTTAAAGTCTATCGACTGCATGAGGGTTATTAAGGCTGGATGCTACCTCTTTACTAGTCAAGAATACTTTAATTCTTAAAATAAAGATTAAAGTCAACATTCAGCGCTGCTACTAGACTAAGGTTAAGCTGTTAGTACCTTTGGCAGTACCGTATTACAGAATGGATATAAATGCACTGGAAAACGTACAGAGGAGGATGACAAAGTTGATCCCATGTATCAGAAATCTTCTCTATGAGGATAGACTGAGGGCTCTGAATCTGCACTCTCTAGAAAGGCGTAGAATTAAGGGGGATATGATTGAAGTGTATAAATGGAAAACAGGAATAAATAAAGGGAACGTAAATAGCGTGCTAAAAATATCTAGCCAAGACAGGACTCGCAGAAATGGCTTTAAGTTGGAAAAAATCAGATTCAGGAAGGATATAGGAAAGCACTGGTTTGGTAATAGAGTTGTGGATGAGTGGAACAAACTCCCGAGTACCGTCATAGAAGCTAAGACTTTGTGTAGTTTTAAAAAATAGGTTAGATAAATACATGAGTGGGTGTGAGTTGGACCTGACTAGCTTGTGCTACTGGGTCATATGCCGTGCTCCTTCCTTAAGTGAATGTGACCTGACCTACTAGGTTAGGGCATTGGCTTAAGCCGGTAGGATAATTGAACCTGCCTCGCATGAGCCAGTAGGCCTGCTGCATTGTTCCTTCTTTCTTATGTTCTTATGTAGTGTTTGTAAGAGAGCTGTCAGTAACATACAATGCTAGGTGTGTGGACAGAGACAAGGCCATACACTGGACCATTATATCTTTAGTGTCCAAACATCAGCATTTCAGACACCCTCCCATGCAAACCTTACAGGATATGGCAAAACACCTCATTGTTAACGATAAGATATCTGAAATCTTGCATCGACTGGATCAACTATCTACATGCTACCTCACAGTTTTTTTGTGTGTGTGTTATAAAAATATTTCTTGATTGTATTCCTTAATAATAGTGTGTACAACAACTATATGAAGTAATTGTAAAATACGGAATGAGTAATATTCGTTATTGGCGACTTAAGTCTCAGTGGTTACAAGCCCATGACCTCTTGATTGTATTGCTACAACTCACAGGAAATGAGTACACTATCCTGCCCTGGCGACATAACAGGCTCAGTTGGGTTACTGAAGAAACACCCATTCAGTGACCTCTTTGATCCTGTTGTTTGCGCTACCACTCACAGGATGACCATGGGGGGAGAGTTAGCTGGCTACCCCAGTCGGCACATCAAAACACCAGTTGGTATAGGAAGGATACACCCACTCTAGTATATACCATTAGTGGGAGGGAGGTCAGGGAATTATTGAGGAAGCGCAGTAGTGGGGAGAGGGGAGGTTAGTGGCTACCCCACTTCCCATCAGAGAGCGCAGTAGTGGGGAGAGGGAAGGTTAGTGGCTACCCCACTTCCTATCAGAGAGCGCAGTAGTGGGGAGAGGGGAGGTTAGTGGCTACCCCACTTCCCATCAGAGAGCGCAGTAGTGGGGAGAGGGGAGGTTAGTGGCTACCCCACTTCCCATCAGAGAGCGCAGTAGTGGGGAGAGGGAAGGTTAGTGGCTACCCCACTTCCCATCAGAGAGCGCAGTAGTGGGAGAGGGAGGTTATGGCTACCCCACTTCCCATCAGAGAGCGCAGTATGGGGAGAGGAGGTTGTGGCTACCTTCCCATCAGAGACAGTAGTGGGGAGGGAAGGTTAGTGGCTACCCACTTCCCATCAGAGAGCGCAGTAGTGGGGAGAGGGAGGTTAGTGGCTACCCCACTTCCATCAGAGAGCGCAGTAGTGGGGAGAGGGATGGTTAGTGGCACCACTTCTCAGAACCAGTAGGGAGGAAGTGTGCTACTTCCCATCAGAGAGCGCAGTAGTGGGGAGAGGGAGGTTATTGGCTACCCCACTTCCCATCAGAGAGCGCAGTAGTGGGGAGAGGGGAGGTTAGTGGCTACCCCACTTCCCATCAGAGAGCGCAGTAGTGGGGAGAGGGATGGTTAGTGGCTACCCCACTTCCCATCAGAGAGCGCAGTAGTGGGGAGAGGGATGGTTAGTGGCTACCCCACTTCCCATCAGAGAGCGCAGTAGTGGGGAGAGGGGAGGTTAGTGGCTACCCCACTTCCCATCAGAGAGCGCAGTAGTGGGGAGAGGGGAGGTTAGTGGCTACACTTCCCATCAGAGAGCGCAGTAGTGGGGAGAGGGAAGGTTAGTGGCTACACTTCCCATCAGAGAGGGATGGTTAGTGGCTACCCCACTTCCCATCAGAGAGCGCAGTAGTGGGGAGAGGGGAGGTTATTGGCTACCCCACTTCCCATCAGAGAGCGCAGTAGTGGGGAGAGGGGAGGTTAGTGGCTACACTTCCCATCAGAGAGCGCAGTAGTGGGGAGAGGGAAGGTTAGTGGCTACACTTCCCATCAGAGAGCGCAGTAGTGGGGAGAGGAGGTTATGGCTACCCACTTCCCATCAGAGAGCGCAGTAGTGGGGAGATGGAAGGTTAGTGGCTACACTTCCCATCAGAGAGCGCAGTAGTGGGGAGAGGGAAGGTTAGTGGCTACCCCACTTCCCATCAGAGAGCGCAGTAGTGGGGAGAGGGGAGGTTAGTGGCTACACTTCCCATCAGAGAGCGCAGTAGTGGGGAGAGGGAGGTTAGTGGCTACACTTCCCATCAGAGAGCGCAGTAGTGGGGAGAGGGAGGTTAGTGGCTACACTTCCATCAGAGAGCGCAGTAGTGGGGAGAGGGAGGTTAGTGGCTACACTTGCCATCAGAGAGCGCAGTAGTGGGAGAGGGGGTTAGTGGCTACACTTCCCATCAGAGAGCGCAGTAGTGGGGAGAGGGAGGTTAGTGGCTACACTTCCATCAGAGAGCGCAGTAGTGGGGAGAGGGAGGTTAGTGGCTACACTTCCCATCAGAGAGCGCAGTAGTGGGGAGAGGAGGTTAGTGGCTACACTTCCCATCAGAGAGCGCAGTAGTGGGGAGAGGGAGGTTAGTGGCTACCCACTTCCCATCAGAGAGCGCAGTAGTGGGGAGAGGGAGGTTAGTGGCTACACTTCCCATCAGAGAGCGCAGTAGTGGGGAGAGGGAAGGTTAGTGGCTACACTTCCCATCAGAGAGCGCAGTAGTGGGGAGAGGGAGGTTAGTGGCTACACTTCCCATCAGAGAGCGCAGTAGTGGGGAGAGGGGAGGTTAGTGGCTACACTTGCCATCAGAGAGCGCAGTAGTGGGGAGAGGGGAGGTTAGTGGCTACACTTGCCATCAGAGAGCGCAGTAGTGGGGAGAGGGGAGGTTAGTGGCTACACTTGCCATCAGAGAGCGCAGTAGTGGGGAGAGGGGAGGTTAGTGGCTACACTTGCCATCAGAGAGCGCAGTAGTGGGGAGAGGGAGTTAGTGGCTACACTTCATCAGATAGCCAGTAGTGGGGAGAGGGAGGTTAGTGCTACACTTCCATCAGAAGCGCAGTAGTGGGGAGATGGAAGGTTATGGCTACACTTCCATCAGAACCAGTAGTGGGAGAGGAGGTTAGTGGCTACACTTCCCATCAGGAGCCAGTAGTGGGAGAGGAGGTTAGTGTACACTTCCATCAGAGAGGGAGGGTTAGTGGCTACTTCCATCAGAGAGCCAGTAGTGGGGAGGAGTTAGTGGCTACACTTCCATCAGGAGCGCAGTAGTGGGGAGAGGAGGTTGGGCTACACTTCCATCAGAGAGCGCAGTATGGGAGAGGAGGTTAGTGGCTACACTTCCATCAGAGAGCGCAGTAGTGGGGAGAGGAGGTTAGTGGCTCACTTCCATCAGAACGCAGTAGTGGAGGGAGGTTAGTGGCTACACTCCATCAGAAGGCAGTAGTGGAGAGGAGTTAGTGGCTACACTTCCATCAGAAGCGCAGTAGTGGGAGGAGGTTAGTGGCTACACCCATCAGGACCGTAGTGGGAGAGGAGTTAGTGGCTACACTTGCCATCAGAGCGCAGTAGTGGGGAGGAGTTAGTGGCTACACTGCCATCAGAGCGCAGTAGTGGGGAGAGGAGGTTAGTGCTACACTTGCCATCAGAGAGCGCAGTAGTGGGAGAGGTTAGTGGCTACACTTGCCATCAAGCCTCTATATCTATCATAAACACTTACAATTTACATAATAAAAGCTGCGATGTAACAATCCGGAAATCATTTATACGGAAAATTGAATAATTACTATTATAAAATACGTAGAGCTAATCTAACAAAAACTATCAAGCTCAACTTATTTTTAAAGTGAAATCCACTCACAAAAAAAAAAAAAATTATAATCCTCACGGCACACGGGTACAAATACCCGTGTGCCGGGCAGTTTTCAACTTTTTTCTAAACTGTTCTATTTATTTGTAATCCTGAAACAATTTTCGTATGTTTAGAAGCTGGTCTCTGGAAGGAATGTTTTAGGGTATATTAAACATTTCTCACCTGGGTATGTACTGTAAGGTAAGTTTTTATTGAGGTTATGTGTACACAGGTAGTCTGGTGCTGCCCTCCTCGCAGACCAGTCAGAAATGGAAACCTGTTAAATTTTTGCACTCTGGCAGGATTGTTGATCTTTCCTTTTTGTCTCGTGAACTCGTAAGTTGACAGGTAAATCCTCACACACTAATATTTACATTCGATATATCCATATCTAACTTTGCTGTGTGCTTCTTAATAGTTCTTAATCTTGTAATATTTCCCTTCCAACTTACTGGGTCTGGTCTGAAACCGGGAAGATAATCCACTCAATCATTAATAGATAACATATAAATGCTTTTTCATAAAATAGTCTTGAGGCGCAAACGTTACGGACACATAAAAAAGTACATTATGTAAATTTACCCTCGGCTGACCCAGTAAAATCAAGCAGTGTGACTTATTTCCACGTAAGGCCCAGCAAGGCTTATTTTAGAAGTTTCGATCAGGCTTGTGCTTTATCCTGATCAAAACATCGTATGAAATATTCTTGTTTCTTATTATCTTTATAGATACGTGAGTCAGTTTGTGCCCCACTCACCATCTATCACGTGTTGTGTGAAGTGTACAATGAACCGCTTCACCACGTGAGTGTGTGTACTCACCTAGTTGCTCACCTAGTTGTGGTTGCAGGGGTCGAGTCATAGATCCTGGCCCCGCCTCTTCACTGGCCGCTACTACTGGGTCACTCTTCCTACTCCACGAGCTTTATCATACCTCTTCTTAAAGCTATGTATGGATCCTGCCTCCACTACATCACTTCCCAGACTATTCCATTTCCTGACAACTCTGTGACTGAAGAAATACTTCCTAACATCCCTGTGATTCATCTGAATCTTTCAAGTTCCAACTGTGACCCCTTGTTGCTGTGTCCCATCTCTGGAACATCCTGTCTCTGTCCACCTTGTCGATTCCTCTCAGTATTTTATAAGTCGTTATCATATCCCCCCTATCTCCTGTCCTCCAGTGTCCTCAGGTTGATCTCCCTTAATCTTTCCAGGTAGCTCCGGGACTAGTCTTGTTGCAAATCTTTGCACTTTCTCTAGCTTCCTTACATGCTTGGCTAGGTGTGGGTTCCAAACTGGTGCTGCATACTCCAGTAAGGGCCTGACGTACACAGTGTACAGGGTCCTGAACGAGTCCTTATTAAGATGTCGGAATGCTATTCTTAGGTTTGCTAGGCGCCCATATGCTGCAGCAGTTATTTGGTTGATGTGCGCCTCCGGAGATGTGCCTGGTGTTATACTCACCCCAAGATCCTTTTCCTTGAGTGAGGTTTGTAGTTTTTGGCCCCTTCGACTGTATTCTGTCTGCGGTCTTCTTTGCCCTTCACCGATCTTCATGACTTTGCAGAGACACTGCTGAGTCTAGTCCTTCCGTCATATCATTCACATATACCATAAACAGCACCGGCCTAGAACTGACCCCTGTGGAACCCCGCTCGTCACAGACGCCCACTCCGACACCTCGTCGCGTACCATGACTCTGCTGCCTTCCTGTCAGGTATTCTTTGATCCATTGCAGTGCCTTCCCTGTTATACCAGCCTGATCCTCCAGCTTTTGCACTAATCTCTTGTGTGGAACTGTGCCGAAAGCCTTCTTACAGTCCAAGAAAATGCAATCTATCCACCCCTCTCTCTTGTCTTACTGCTGTCACCTTGTCATTGAACTCCAGTAGGCTTGTAACGCAGGATTTCCCGTCCCTGAAACCGTGCTGGTTGTTGATAAGCTCATTCCTCTCTATGTGCTCCACCACTCTTCTCCTGATAATCTTCACCATGACTTTGCATACTATGCATGTCAGTGACACTGGTCTGTATTTTAATGCTTCATGTCTGTCTCCTTTTTCAAAAATCGTGACTACATTTGCTGTCTTCCATACCTCAGGTAGTCGCCCTGTTTTGACAGATGTGTTGAAGATTGTTGTTAGTGGCACATATATCGCCTCTGCTCCCTCTCTCAGGACCCATGGAGAGATGTTATCTGGCCCCATCGCCTTTGAGGTATCTAGCTCGCTTACCAGCCTCTTCACTTCCTCCTCGGTTGTGTCCAACACTTGATGGTGAACCCCGTCTCTCTGTCTTTCTGGAGTCCCTTCTGTCTCCACTTTGAATACTTCTTTGAATCTCATGTTGAGCTCCTCACATACTTCGCAGTCGTTTTTTTTGTGATCTTCCCTCCTCCCTTCCTCAGCCTGATTACCTGGTCCTTGACTGTTGTTTTCCTACTGATGTGGCTGTACAACAGCTTCGGGTTAGATTTGGCTTTCGCTGCTATGTCATTTTCGTATTGCCGTTGGGCCTCCCTTCTTACCTGTGCATATTCATTTCTGGCTCTCTGACTTCTCTCCTTATTCTCCTGGGTCCTTTGCCTTCTATACTGCTTCCATTCTCTAGCACACTTGGTTTTGGCCTCCCTACACCTCTGGATGAACCAAGGGTTCATCCTGGCTTTTTCGTTATTTTCGTTACCCTTGGGCACAAACCTCTCCTCAATTTCCTTGCATATTGTTGTCACATATTCCATCTCATTTACTGACTTCCCTGCCAGTTCTCTGTCCCACTGAACCCCGTGAAGGAAATTCTTCATTCCTGCATTGTCTCCTCTCTTGTAGTTGGGCTTCATCCGTCCAGCCCTTCCTGCTTCCTTTTCCATTTGTAACTCTACTATGTATTCAAAGCTCAGAACCACGTGGTCACTGGCCCCGAGGGGTCTTTCATATGTGATGCCCTCAATATGTGCACTACTCAAGGTGAATATTAGGTCCAGTCTCACTGGTTCATCCTCTCCTCTCTCTGGTAGTGTCCCTTACGTGTTGGTACATGAGATTTTCCAGTACCACCTCCGTCATCTTAGCCCTTCACGTTTCTAGGCCCCCATGTGGCTCCAGGTTCTCCCTGTCGATTTCCTTGTGGTTGAAGTCACCCATGATCAGCAATTTTGCCCTGCTCACATGAGCCCTTCTGGCCACTTCCGCCAGTGTGCCCACCATCGCTCTATTGCTCTCATCATACTCTTTCCTTGGCCTCCTGCTGTTCTATAGTGGGTTATACATCACTGCAATTACCACCTTGGGACCTCCAGACTGAAGTGTTCCTATTATGTAATCTCTTGCTTCTCCTGTCTCCCCTCTCCAGCTCATCAAAATCCCATTGGTTTTTGATGAGGAGTGTTACTCCTCCACCCCCTCTGTTCCTTCTGTCTTTCCTCAGGATCTGATATCCCATTGGAGAGATGGTATCTGTTATCATTCCTGTGAGCTTGGTTTCTGTGAGAGCTATGATATCCGGTGATGCCTCTTTGACTCTTTGGTGCCACTCCTCCCACTTATTCGTTATTTCATCAACAATTGGTGTACCATACCTTCAGTTTCCTCTCCAACACTGTGTTCTGAGGGGTCTGTGAGGGTGAGGTACCTGGCAGTGTGCTGTGGGATTCTACAGCATAGTGTGGGGTGGGGGATCTAAGTGTGGACTGTGGTTTGTGTTGGGATAGTGTGTTTGGTTGTGTGGTTCTGGGGGGTTCTGTGTGTACTTGCACTTGTTGTTCTTCCCTGCTCTGGTTGTCCTTTGCTGATTCTGTCCTTGTCTCTCCTCCTAGCCCCTTCCGCCTCTGTGTCCTCTCCATCAACTGGTGTTGTTCTGTTACTGTTCTGTCTCGATCCAGGAACACCCTCTTGTATGTTGTCGATTACTTCAGCCGTGGTTTATCTTGCAGGATCCTATTGCGCATTGTTTCTGTTTTGAAAATCAGCTTGACTGGGCGATTTCTTCCCTTTAAGTACCCCCCTATTCTCTAAAACTTTACTATCTCAGTCATGTCCTCCTTGCCTATTGTTTTGATGATGTTTTCAATCTCCTGTTTTTCTTCCCACTGTTGTTCATTGTGTGTCCTCCCCTCGCTCTCCTGAAGCCCATGAATGAACACTGACTTTCCCCTCTCCTCCTCCCATTGCCTTTCTCTCTGTGTCTCCAGGCCCCGTTTGTACATGGCCGTTGTCTCCCTTATTTTTTCCTGTAGCTCTCGGTGGCATGGTCGTGCCTCTGCCTGTGACCTGCCCCCCTCACCACCCCTGCACCCAACTGCGCGTGTGTGTGTTTGTGTGTGTGTGTTAGTTACCAATTTTGTCCTAGGCACATGTCGATTAGACACTAGGCCTGTTGTATGTGTGTGTGTGTGTGTGTAAGGAAACACTTCGAAATGTTTCCGCCCCGCCGGGTGTGTGTGTGTGTGTGCATGTCATCTATTGCAAGTGTGATCCCATATGAGTGCGTTTGTAATCCCTTGTGAGTGGGGGATGTCGTAACCTTTTCCAGACACACCAATCTTGATCCAAGGAATGGGAGCCATCTTTCCCCTTCCTCATATTAAACCTGATTTTTTATTTTTTATTAACACATCGGCTGTCTCCCACCAAGGCAGGGTGGCCCGAAAAAGAAAAACTTTCATCATCATTCACTCCATCACTGTCTTGCCAAAGGCGTGCTTACACTACAGTTATAAAACTGCAACATTAACACCCCTCCTTCAGAGTGCAGACACTGTGCTTCCCATCTCCAGGACTCAAGTCCGGCCTGCCAATTTCCCTGAATCCCTTCATAAATGTTACCTTGCTCACACTCCAACAGCACGTCAAGTCCTAAAAAC
This sequence comes from Cherax destructor, assembly GCA_009830355.1. Classification (NCBI taxonomy): domain Eukaryota; kingdom Metazoa; phylum Arthropoda; class Malacostraca; order Decapoda; family Parastacidae; genus Cherax; species Cherax destructor. Next base: position 54,158 of record WNWK01009639.1, on the reverse strand, counting down.
CATTTGTCTCCATTCACTCATATCAAATACGCTCACGCATGCTTGCTGGAAGTCCAAGCCCCTCGCACACAAAACCTCCTTTACCCCCACTCCAACTTTTCCTAGGCCTACCACTACCCAGCCTTCCCTCCACTACAGATTTATACACTCGAAATCATTTTATTTTGTTCATCCTCTCTACATGTCCGAACCACCTCAACAACCCCTCCTGAGCCCTCTGGATAATAGTTTTGGTAATCCCGCACCTCCTCCTAATTTCCTAACTACGAATTCTCTGCATTATATTCACACCACACATTGACCTCAGTCATGACATCTCCACTGCCTCCAGCCTTCACTTTGTTGCAACATTCACCACCCGAGTCTCACCCATATAAGAGTGTTGGTTTAACTATACTCTCATACATTCCCCTCTTTGCTTCCAAGGACAAAGTTCTTTGTCTCCACAGACACCTAAGTGCACCACTCACCCTTTTCCCCTCATCAATTCTATGATTCACCTCATCCTTCATAGACCCATCTGTTGACACATCCACTCCCAAATATCTGAATACATTCACCTCCTCCATACTCTCTCCCTCCAATCTGATATCCAATCTTTCGTCACCTATTTTTTTTGTTATCCTCATCACCTTATTCTTTCCTATAATCACTTTCAATTTCCGTCTTTTACATACCCTATCAAACTCATCCACCAACCTCTGCAACTTCTCTTCAGAATCTCCCAAAAGCATTGTCATCAGCAGAGAGCAACTGTGACAACTCCCACTTTGTGTTAAATTCTTTATCTTTTAACCCCACACCACTTGCCAAGACCCTCGCATTCACTTCTCTTACAACCCCATCTATAAATATATTGAACAACCACGGTGACATCACACATCCTTATCTAAGGCCTACTTTTACTGGGAAATAATCTCCCTCTCTCCTACATACTCTAACCTGAGCCTCACTATCCACTGCTTTCAGTAACCTACCTCCTATTCCATACACCTGCAACATCTGCCACATTGCCTCCCTATCCACCCTGTCATACGCCTTTTCCAAATCCATAAGTGCCACAAAAACCTCTTTACTCATATCTAAATATTCTCCAGCTATATGTTTCACTGTAAACACTTGGTCTACACACCCCCTACCTTTCCTAAAAAATCCTTGTTCATCTGCTATCCTGCTCTCCGTCTTACTCTTAATTCTTTCAATAATAACTCTACCATAAACTTTACCAGGTATACTCAACAGACTTATTCCCTTATAATTTTTGCACTCTCTTTTGTCCCCTTTGCCTTTATACAAAGGAACTATGCATGCTCTCTGCCAATCCCTAGGTACCTTACCCTCTTCCATACATTTATTAAATAATAGCACCAACCATTCTAAAACTATATCCCCACCTGCTTTTAACATTTCTATCTTGATCCCATCAATCCCAGCTGTCTTACCCCACACTCACAACTGTCTCCTCTTCACTCCTGCAAGATGTTATTCCTCCTTGCTCCATACACGAAATCACAGCTTCCCTGTCTTCATCAACATTTAACAACTCCTCAAAATATTCCCTCCATCTTTCCGATACCTCTAACTCTCCATTTAATAACTCTCCTCTTCTATTTTTAACTGTCAAGTCCATTCGTTCCCTAGGCAACTTATTAATCTCACTCCAAAACTTTTTCTTATTTTCAACAAAATTTGTTGATAACATCTCACCCACTCTCTCATTTGCTCTCTTTATACATTGCTTCACCACTCTCTTAACCTTTCTTTTTTCCCATATTCTCTTCCCTCCTTGCATAACTTCTACTTTGTAAAAACCTCTCATATGCTAACTTTTTCTCCCTTACTACTCTCTTTACATCATCATTCCACCAATCACTCTTCTTCCCTCCCGCACCCACTTTCCTGTAACCACAAACTTCTGCTGAACACTCTAACACTACATTCTTAAACCTACCCCATACATCTTCGACCCCATCTATCCTCCAATACTTGTTTATATCTTACCTTAACTGCCTCCTCTTTTAGTTTATAAACCTTCACCTCTCTCTTACTTGCTGCTTCTATTTTCCTTGTATCCCATCTACCTTTAACTCCCACTGTAGCTACAACTAAAAAGTGATCTGATATATCTGTGGCCCCTCTATAAACGTGTACATCCTGAAGTCTACTCACCAGTCTTTTATCTACCAATACGTAGTCCAACAAACTACTGTCATTGCGCCCTACATCATATCTTGTATACTTATTTATCCTCTTTTTCTTAAAATATGTATTGCCTATAACTAAACCCTTTTCTATACAAAGTTCAATCAAAGGGCTCCCATTATCATTTACACCTGGCACCCCAAACTTACCTACCACACCCTCTCTACATGTTTCTCCTACTTCAGCATTTAGGTTCCCTACCACAATCCTATACATTCGCTTAACATCTCTCAAAATCTCTCTCTCTCCTCTACACTCCTCTCTTCTTCAGGTGCATACACGCTTATTATGACCCACTTTGCATCCGACCCTTATTCTAATCCACATAATCCTTGAATTTACACATTTATGTTCCCTCTTCTCCTTCCATAACTGATCCTTCAACATTATTGCTACCCCTTTTTTAGCTCTAACTCTCTCAGATACTCCTGACTTAATTCCATTTATTTCTCCCCACTGAAACTCTCCTACCCCCTTCATCTTTGTTTCGCTTAGGACCAGGACATCCAACTTCTTTTCAATCATAACATCAGCAATCATCTCTTATCATCCGCACTACATCCACGCATATTCATTCATGTAATAATAATAAATTTGTGCCGCTACTCAGCTCGGAAAAATTCCTTGATCGTTGCCACCCAGGATATGATTCAACAGTTCTTTGATCCTTGCCACCCAGGATATGATTCAACAGTTCGTTGATCTCTGCCACCCAGGATATGATTCAACAGTTCGTTGATCGTTACCACCCAGGATATGATTCAACAGTTCGTTGATCGTTGCCACCCAGGATATGATTCAACAGTTCGTTGATCCTTGCCACCCAGGATATGATTCAACAGTTCTTTGATCCTTGCCACCCAGGATATGATTCAACAGTTCTTTGATCCTTGCCACCTAGAAAAGTTCCTTGATCCATAATACTTAGGATAATTATTGAACAGTTCCATGAATGCTGGATCATTCACCATGATATCCCAACCCATGACAGCAAAACATTACCATGAATGCTGGATCATTCACCATGATATCCCAACCCATGACAGCAAAACATTACCATGCATGCTGGATCATTCACCATGATATCCCAACCCATGACAGCAAAACATTACCATGAATGCTGGATCATTCACCATGATATCCCAACCCATGACAGCAAAACATTACCATGAATGCTGGATCATTCACCATGATATCCCAATCCATGACAGCAAAACATTACAATGCATGCTGGATCATTCACCATGATATCCCAACCCATGACAGCAAAACATTACCATGCATGCTGGATCATTCACCATGATATCCCAACCCATGACAGCAAAACATTGCCATGAATGCTGGATCATTCACCATGATATCCCAACCCATGACAGCAAAACATTGCCATGAATGCTGGATCATTCACCATGATATCCCAACCCATGACAGCAAAACATTACCATGAATGCTGGATCATTCACCATGATATCCCAACCCATGACAGCAAAACATTACCATGCATGCTGGATCATTCACCATGATATCCCAACCCATGACAGCAAAACATTGCCATGAATGCTGGATCATTCACCATGATATCCCAACGCATGACAGCAAAACATTACCATGCATGCTGGATCATTCACCATGATATCCCAACCCATGACAGCAAAACATTACCATGCATGCTGGATCATTCACCATGATATCCCAACCCATGACAGAAAAACATTGCCATGAATGCTGGATCATTCACCATGATATCCCAACCCATGACAGCAAAACATTACCATGCATGCTGGATCATTCACCATGATATCCCAACGCATGACAGCAAAACATTACCATGCATGCTGGATCATTCACCATGATATCCCAACCCATGACAGCAAAACATTACCATGCATGCTGGATCATTCACCATGATATCCCAACCCATGACAGAAAAACATAGCCATGAATGCTGGATCATTCACCATGATATCCCAACCCATGACAGCAAAACATTACCATGCATGCTGGATCATTCACCATGATATCCCAACCCATGACAGCAAAACATTACCATGCATGCTGGATCATTCACCATGATATCCCAACCCATGACAGCAAAACATTGCCATGAATGCTGGATCATTCACCATGATTTCCCAACCCATGACAGCAAAACATTACCATGAATGCTGGATCATTCACCATGATATCCCAACCCATGACAGCAAAACATTGCCAATGCCAAGAATATTTAGTGTTTAATATTTTATATCATTTTTACGTATCTGTTTTGTATATTAGTCCCATTAATTAAGAGTGAAGGACCCTTATTACATGTGAAATCAATAAGGGCTTTTATTGTATTGTTTTTAATTAAGAAAACGAGTGTTGTTGAAGGTGAGTCAACATCGTCTTGGCTCTGCAACACAAGTTTGCTCCTGCAACACGTCTTCCACCTTAATGTTTCGGTTTTGTTGCTAAATTTATCATCCCTAAAAGGAAGTATGGGTTGGGATGCCTTAATGCCAGTGAAGGACTCTTGATGCAAGGAACTGGAGCTACGCTTCTAGTGTGGTAGATATGTGCGTACTCACCTAGTTGTGGTTGCAGGGGTCGAGTCACAGCTCCTGGCCCCGCCTCTTCACTGGTCGCTACTAGGTCACTCTTCCTGCTCCATGAGCTTAATCTCATACCTCTTAAAGCTGTGTATGGATCTTGCCTCCACTCCATCACTTCCCAGACTATTCCACTTTCTGACAACTCTATGACTAAAGAAATACTTCCTAACATCCCTGTACTCACCTAATTGTGGTTCCAGGGGTCGACTTAGCTCCTGGACCCGCCTCTTCACTGACCGCTAACAGGTCCTCTCTCTCCCTGCTCCATGAGCTTTATCATACCTCGTCTTAAAGCTATGTATGGTTCCTGCCTCCACTACATCACTTGATAGATTATTCCACTTCCTGACAAATCTATGACTGAAGAAATCCTTCCTAACATCCCTTTGACTCGTCTGAGTCTTCAGCTTCCAATTTTGACCCCTTGTTTCTGTGTCCCCTCTCTGGAACATCCTGTCTCTATCCACCTTATCTATTCCACGCAGTATTTTGTATGTCGTTATCATGTCTCCCTTAACCCTCCTGTCCTCCAGTGTCGTCAGGCCGATTTCCCTTAACCTTTCTTCATAGGACATTCCCCTTAGCTCCGGAACTAACCTTGTTGCAAACCTGTGCACTTTCCCTAGTTTCTTGACGTGCTTGACCAGGTGTGGGTTCCAAACTGGTGCTGCGTACTCCAATATGGGCCTGACGTACACAGTGTACAGTGTCTTGAACGATTCCTTACAAAGGTATCGGAACGCTATTCTCAGGTTTGCCAGGCGCCCATATGCTGCACCAGTTATCTGGTTGATGTGTGCTTCCGGAGACATGCTCGGTGTTATACTCACACCAAGATCTTTCTCCTTGAGTGAGGTTTGCAGTCTTTGGCCACCTAGCCTAGCCTGTGTGTGTGTGTGTGTGTGTACTCGTATGTTTGTGGTTGCAGGGGTCAATTCATAGCTCCTGGACCCGCCTCTTCGGTGGTCGTGTGTGTGCGTGTGTGTACGCTGCAACTGTGGTCCAGGTTAAGATGTTCCTCTAGCAGACTCCTCCCATTGGCTTGTCAGGCTGTCCCCTTCTCAGACCGTTCCTCCTGGCAGACTGTCCCCCTAGCAGACTGTACCATGACCACTACAGTCTGGGTACAGTCTGGCGACGGCGGTCTCAAACGCCAGACAAATCGACTCCTCTGGCGCCGAACCTGCGGGATGGTGCGGCTAGCGACTCCAAACCCCCTCTTTCCCTTCCTTTAATTTTCCCTACTCTTTGATTCACATTCTCGCTCCGCTTCCCTATATCCTCACGTCACTTCCAAAAAGCTTTCTATGCACACTTATATTAGTTTGAGAAGGAACTGTAGCTTCAGATCATTAACGGAGAGAGGAAGGGTGGGGTCGTGACCTAAGCCCATATTTCTCAAGGGGTTATGGATCCAGTTACTGGCCGGAAAATATTCAGTTGGGTGTAGCACGGTCCGTGGTGACTAACAGATATTACCAGCAGTGTGTGTGTGTGTGTGTGTGTGTGTGTGTGTAGTGGCTAACAAATATCATAGTGTGTGGTGACAGATGTCATCTGTTCTGTGCGTGTGTATGTGTGTACATGTATTCTCACCTATATGTGGTTGTGGGGATCAAGTCCTAGTTCTGGATCCGTATCAACTTTCCGCTTGCTAGATATACTCCTTCCTATCCTCTTGGGCCCTATCCTCTTGATTCCTTTCCCTAAGTTACTCTTGGATTAACAGGAGTACGTTCCCTGTTATTCCTGTCCGCGCCTCTAAGTTTTTGCCCCATTCTTTTGTGGCGTACAATACGAACTGCCTTGTGTCTCCTGTCCGACACACTGGTAAGACAGTATTTACCATCTTTGAACCAGTACTGCTTATTATTTAAAAAACACTTTCCTGAAAGTGATCTACCACTCTCCTGATTATCGTTTCTTTTACCTTTCTTATACATGTCGGTGAAACTGGTCTGTAGTTCAGTGCTTCCTGCCTGTCTCCTTTCCTAAATATAAGGACTACATGCGCTGTCTTCCACCTCTCTGGCAACTGTCCCGTCTCCACTTATTGTAGATCATAGCTAGTGGTTTAGATGTGCTGCTCACTCTCGTAGAATTTATAATGACGCCTTGTCAGGTCCCACCTCCTTCGATGTATCCAGCTCCATCAAAAAATAATTACGTCTTTCCTTGTTGTGTGTACGGTGTCCAGTGTCCAGTACCTGTTGGTGTACTCTTTCCTCTAGGCTTTCTTGCATTGCCTCTGTTTCCTCTGAGATCACGTCTTTAAAACGTTTATTCAACACTTCTTGTATGTGTGATGAATGACAAATGATACCAGCTGTGTATATTGATTGACAGATGGCACATGCGCCTTGTGACATTCTAGATATTGAATGTTGTGTCTAAAGTGAGTGAATAAATGCTTGCTCTCAGTACGTGTGCCTTTGTCTGCATAATTAAAGTTCTAACCATCTAAAGTGTCACTGGGATTAGGGTAGCCACACAATGTGGTTTATATAACTTTAGTAATATAAAATATAAGAACCCATGAAGTATATTCTGCTAAAGGAAAAGTCTGACTCTTTTAAAAACAAAACATTTGTCTGTCTCCAGACAACAATTTAAACAACCACTTCTGTACCAAAACAAAGAATCAATACGTGGCCGGGGGCTGGACCAGGAGACTGATCCAGGGGACTGAACCGGGGCTGTAACTGAGCCAGAACCGCAGACATTTGGGAGGTGGCTGCAGGGTATCGTTACTCTGCTATGTTAATTTCCTTATTTGGGTCCCAGCATGGTGATGCTCCCTGTAAATTAAAGCATGCTGCTTTCTTTGTTTTATGCTAGGGTACGCTGTATAACCTCTGTGGTTTAACGCTTCTGTTTGATTATAATAATAATAATATGCTAGGGTAGGCTGGGTTGAGTTAAACACGTACGCAAATTAAAAAAAAAAGGTGGTAACAATATTTATCGGGTGGATGGACGAAAGAAGCAGGAACGGTCAAAGTTGAACGGCTGCCCTTTCAAGGGACATACCTTGATGCAAGTAAAAGGATCTTGATCCCTAGATAGAATCTGGTAGCCTGTTATTTTCCCTTATGCTAAATGATTCCTATGGGTTTAGGACCCCTCCATGAATATCACAATAATAATTATAATGAAGTGCCATCACTGGCGTTGCGAGAAAGGTAGGTAGGTACACTGCAGGAGTAGGTGAGGGACCGTAGGAGTGGTTGAAGAGCGGCACGACTGGGGACTAGGTCGTGGACTCAGCCTTCTACACTAAGAAGATTTTTTTTACACATCAGTTTTACAGGATAAGAGTTATCTTACCTCAACTTATTTCAAATCTGAGCCCAATGTAGGGTCTACTACCAACCCCTAGGATGCCACCCACCACGTACGACAAACACCTAGGTACCTACTTACTGCTAGGTAAACACGGGCAGCAGGTGTAAGAAAACTTACCTACTAGCCTTCTTCCCACATCTACTATGTTAAAAGCAGAATGTCAGGAGCAGAATCATTGTGACACTGATTTTCGAGACTGCAAGAAAATATAGAATACATTATTTTTAACTCAACTGACTCCTAATTTTTATGACTGTACAGTTAAGGCAATACAGCAGAGGCATTGTAGAAAAAGACTACTCAAATCGTAACCCAAAGTCGGGTTCTCCCTCAGAATACCATCCACAACAGTTGACTACCTCCTAGGTATCTACGATTAAGGGGTTGCGAGACTTGCTCCATGCCTCGCCTCATTTAGTATTAAATTTTACTCCTTTCAATTGTGAGAAGCAACTGTACTACGAGTTATATTTAGACACATGAAGCATATAAACTCTCCTTATATAGCAGTGATCTTCCTTAATAATATTAGATATCAAATGAAGATAATTAAAAAGCTTCATGGCGTTGTATAAAACTGGCGTGGAGCAACCAGCCTGTTGGATGAAAGAACCAACATTGGAAATCGACAATGTGAGTCAGGCAGTAACGTCAACCTCTGCAGTGAGTGGACAACACTCTCAAGCCTCTCCTTCTCTCTCTTTAACAGTGATATGGAGCCATAATGCAGGCATCACTAGCAAGGCTATGGTAGTCACTTAACTTTGTGGTCTCTGGCTCTTGGGTTCCGGTATTACAGTTCGATCAACTAGTATGGCTTACTTCCTGGCTTTTTGGGTTCTCTTATACGGTATATCTATTCTTGTATCCATGTACTGAGTCAGTCTCTACTACATTTCTAATACATTCCACTTCTTCACCGCCATTTCGATGAAAGATTTTTTTTTTTTTTTTGCTCGTCTGAACTTGTGGTTACCAAGTGTGTACTCTGGTTGTGTGTACTCTGGTTGTGTTTACTCTGGTTGTGTTTACTCTGGTTGTGTTTACTCTGGTTGTGTGTACTCTGGTTGTGTGTACTCTGGTTGTGTTTACTCTGGTTGTGTTTACTCTGGTTGTGTTTACTCTGGTTGTGTGTACTCTGGTTGTGTGTACTCTGGTTGTGTGTACTCTGGTTGTGTGTACTCTGGTTGTGTGTACTCTGGTTGTGTGTACTCTGGTTGTGTGTACTCTGGTTGTGTTTACTCTGGTTGTGTGTACTCTAGTTGTGTTTACTCTGGTTGTGTTTACTCTGGTTGTGTGTACTCTGGTTGTGTTTACTCTGGTTGTGTTTACTCTGGTTGTGTTTACTCTGGTTGTGTTTACTCTGGTTGTGTGTACTCTGGTTGTGTGTACTCTGGTTGTGTTTACTCTGGTTGTGTTTACTCTGGTTGTGTGTACTCTGGTTGTGTTTACTCTGGTTGTGTTTACTCTGGTTGTGTTTACTCTGGTTGTGTGTACTCTGGTTGTGTTTACTCTGGTTGTGTTTACTCTGGTTGTGTTTACTCTGGTTGTGTTTACTCTGGTTGTGTTGTACTCTGGTTGTGTTTACTCTGGTTGTGTGTACTCTGGTTGTGTTTACTCTGGTTGTGTGTACTCTGGTTGTGTTTACTCTGGTTGTGTTTACTCTGGTTGTGTTTACTCTGGTTGTGTTTACTCTGGTTGTGTTTACTCTGGTTGTGTGTACTCTGGTTGTGTTTACTCTGGTTGTGTTTACTCTGGTTGTGTTTACTCTGGTTGTGTGTACTCTGGTTGTGTGTACTCTGGTTGTGTTTACTCTGGTTGTGTGTACTCTGGTTGTGTTTACTCTGGTTGTGTGTACTCTGGTTGTGTTTACTCTGGTTGTGTTTACTCTGGTTGTGTGTACTCTGGTTGTGTTTACTCTGGTTGTGTTTACTGGGTCAACATTCAGTTTAAGGGCACCAACGAGTTTGGTGACAAGTTATAATTTAAAATGTACTATACTAAATGCGATTTACAGTGGAGATAGTTTTATGCTGTGCAAATTGTTCTAAAAGGTGCATTTTGTGTTATAATCTGTTGTGTATATTGAGAGGAGTAATTTAAACATGGCAGATTTTTCCCATAGACTTTAACATTATGCTGTTAAGGCATTTTTTTTTTTTTTTGGGGGGTTAGACGGGGCTACAACCCAACCAAACCAAGCCTAAGTTAAAACACTAAAAAAATTATTACAATGTGTACAACATAAAAGTATCTCCATTACAAAACGCACATATTAGTTTACACTTGAAAATATATATTACACTATGTAACACAATTTTTGTTCCTGGCAAGTAAGTGTTATTTTCCATCTCCTTTTATTGCAGAACAATAGAAAATACCCATTATTCCTTTTGAACTTTGCTTTTGTGGCTTACACGATGAATTTTTTGAAAAAAAAATGGCTAAATTTCAATAAATTTTGCTAGTTTTTGATGTAAAACAAAAACACACTCAAACAGCTCGTCAAGTCCCAAAAACCATTCGTCTCAATTCTCTCCTAACACGCTCACACATTTCTGCTGCATGTCCAAGTTCCTTGCACACAAAACCTCTTTTACAACCTCCCTCCATCCTTTCCTAGGACGACCCCTATCCCTCCACTACAAATTTATACACTCTCCAAGTCATCCCATTTTGCTCCATCCTCTCTAAATGACAAAACCACCTCAAGCCCTCTTCAGCCCTCTGATGAATACTTTTAGTATTATTCAGAGGGCTGAATAATACTAAAAATTCTCAGCACAATATTTACACCACACATTGCCCTTAGCAATGACATCTCCACCCCCTCCAGCTTCCTTGCTGCAGCATTTACAACCCAAGATTCACACCCATATAAGAGTGTTGGTACCACTATACTTTCGTACATTCCCTTCTATGCCGCCATTGATAATGTTTTTTTGTCTCCACAGATACCTCAACGCAGCACTCACCTTTTTTCCTTCATCAATTCTATGGTTAACTTCGTCCTTCATAAACCCATCTGCTCACAAATCTACTCTCAAATATCTGAAAACATTTACTTCTTCCATAATCCCTCTCTCCAATGTGATATCCAATTTTTCTTTACCTAACTTGTTTGACACCCTCATCACCTTACTCTTATCTATGTTCACATTCAACTTTCTTCCTTTACACTCCCTACCAAACTCGTCCACTAACCTTTGCAACTTCTCTTTAGAATCTCCCAAAAGCACAGTATCATCATCAAAAAGTAACTGTGTCAACTCCCATTTTGTATTTGATTCCCCATAATTTAATCCCACCCTTCTTCCCCATACCTTAGCATTTACTTCTTTTACAACTCCATCTATAAATATGTTAAACAACCATGGTGACATTACACATCCCTGTCTAAGACCTACTTTTACTGGAAGGTAATCTCCCTCTCTCCTACACACCCTAACCTCACTATCCTCATAAAAACTCTTTACAGCATTTAGTAACTTACTACCTATTCCATACACTTGTAACATCTGCCATATTGCTTCCCTGTCCTCCCTATCATATGCCTTTTCTAAATCCATTAAAGCAACGAAAATTTCCCTACCTTTATCTAAATATGGTTCACTTATATGCTTCAATGTAAACACTTGATCTACACATCCTCTACCCACTCTAAAGCCTCCTTGTTCATCTGCAATCCTACTCTCTGTCTTACCTCTAATTCTTTCAATAATAACCCTGCCATACACTTTACCTGGTATACTCAGTAAACTTATTCCCCTATAATTTTTACAATCTCTTTTGTCCCCCTTACCTTTATATAATATATATGTGTGTGTGTATGTATGTATGTGTGTGTAATATTATGGGAAAGCAATTAGAAATAATGTAATTGTATATATATTATGAACAGTTATGAACATGTAAATGATTATAATTGTTATGTTATGATTATAAATGTTATTAGTCCACACCGACGGAAGACGAGGAACTTAGTCTCATGTGCCAGAGTTCACAGGAATGTTCAATGCTCCTCCCAAAATATCAACACAATTCTAATAAAATCATAGTTTTTTCACTCGCCTTCCTCCCTAATCCTTCTGTGACCCTTCCCCTTCCCATCACCGTCCCCCCCTCACGACCCTCCCTTCCCCCGCGATCCATACCCTGGACCCCCTCCCCTTTCGATCCTTTCCCCCTGTAACCCCGCTCCCTAAAAGTCTTGCCTTGCATCCCCCTCCCCAGTAACTCAATTCCCCAAAGATTTCCCCGCGAGCCTTTCCCCCCCTTCCCCAGTGATCCCCCTTCCCCAGTGATCCCCCTTCACCAGTGATCCCTCTTCACCAGAGATCCCCCTTCCCTCCGTGACGGACTAAGTAGAAACATTTTCCAGTTAGTCACGACCCCTGAGTGACGTCACATCCCCCACGATGACGTCACAATAGCGAGGGGAGGAGTCGCTCCTCTTTAACACGTGGACCACGAGTTAGAGAGTACGGGGGGAGGGGGGTGCAACCAGCCGCAGTCCCGCTGCCTGGCCCTCCTGCCTGGAACTCTGCTGCCTGGCCCTCCTGCCTGGAACTGCTGCGTGGCCCTCCTGCCTGTATCTCTGCTACCTAACTCTGCTGCCTGGCCCTCCTGCCTGGAACTCTGCTGCCTGGCCATTCTTCCTGGAACTCTGCTGCATGGCCCTCCTGCCTGGAACTCTGCTGCCTGGCCCTCCTGCCTGGAAGTCTGCTACCTGGAACTCCTGCCTGGAAGTCTGCTACCTGGCCCTCCTGCCTGGAAGTCTGCTACCTGGCCCTCCTGCCTGGAACTCTGCTGCCTGGCCCTCCTGCCTGGAACTCTGCTGCCTGGCCCTCATCCTTGTAACTCTGCTGCCTGGCCCTCCTGCCTGGAACTGTGCTGCCTGGCCCTCATCCCTGTAACTCTGCTGCCTGTAACTCTGCTGCCTGGCCCTCCTGCCTGGAACTGTGCTGCCTGGCCCTCATCCCTGTAACTCTGCTGCCTGGCCCTCCTGCCTGTAACTCTGCTGCCTGGCCCTCCTGCCTGTAACTCTGCTGCCTGGCCCTCCTGCCTGGAACTCTGCTGCCTGGCCCTCCTGCCTGGAACTCTGCTGCCTGGCCCTCCTGCCTGGAACTCTGCTGCCTGGCCTTCCTGCCTGTCGCTCTGCTGCCTGGCTCTCTTGGTTCCTGCCCAAGTTATACCAGGTTTTAGGTCTTTTTTGATTTCGTGACTCTTAGGGCTTATCGACAATGGGGATTTTGAATAACAGTCTCCCTAGTGAACCACCACTTTAATAACTTTGATATGACTTAAAGTAACCTTTGTGATATATATATATATATATATATATATATATATATATATATATATATATATATATATATATATATATATATATATATAATTACACATATGCATATGACAGAACATTATTACTTGACAAGGTCAAACAGACTTCATTATGGCTCTACAAAGTAAGATGTTGGAGTATTCAGTTTGCTTTATACAAACACAGACTGGTATATGTGCAGGAAGGTGTGGCACTCTAAGTGGGCCACTCTGGCCCGCCTGTACTTCTTGTTACTGCTGCCGTTGCTGCTGCTTCAATGTTCGCAAATAATATAGTATAGTACATAACTTAGATATAGATCCAGTCAACACATCATCAGGAGCTTGCAATATTGCAAAAAAGATGATCAAATCCGAGCAAACACGTTCAGAATGAGCGTTTTTGCTAGTGTTCTAGTATAAACGCTCACTCTGAACGTGTTTGTCGGATTTCAGCATCTTTTCTGCAATATTGCAAACTCCTGATGTGTTGATTGCAACATGAAGGCCTAGAGCTATCTTTCAACTCCACCCGTGGTTGTTTTGCACACGCACACACACACATACACATATATGTCGTGCCGAATAGGTAAAATTGGTCAATTATACATTTAAAGATATATTTTTTTCATTTATGTAATGTAAAAATTAATAATTTTGTGCTAAAAGAACCATAGAAAACTTACATAACCTTATTATAACAAGCGCAATTTAATTTAGCGTAATCCAACTAAATATATTTTAGATAAGTTTACAATAATTTTTTTTTTCGTTAGGTTCAGAATGATTTTTGCGAAATTATTGCATACATAAATTTTCGCTTGCCTTATTCGGCAAGAAGAGCGTTGCTATTTAAGCCAAAATCGCAAGTTTTACCTATTCGGCACGACATATATATATTATGGGTCAAGTCACAACCGCCCTGACAGAAGTGCAAATCATTGATCCCGCTGACTGTGGGTTCCTCTGTACTCCACTTAATTCTAACATCCTCTAGAGAGACTTGAAAGAATGGGAAATAGAATTGTTTTTTCTAGTTTTCCTCTCCTCTGCAGCATCTAATAAACTAGTTAAGTAATTTCTATTGGACTGTACACTCAATTTAATGTGGATGTGACGAGCACATCTTCACTAATGACAACATTATGTGGGGCAGTCACATCATGGCTGGGTACAGTGTGCCTAAACGAGATTGTCTACCCATTGTTGGTGAGTGCACACCTCTCAGGAGACTTTTAAGAGTATACACCTCCCAGGAGACTTTTAAGATTATACACCTCCCAGGAGACTTTTAAGATTATACACCTCCCAGGAGACTTTTAAGATTATACACCTCCCAGGAGACTTTTAAGAGTATACACCTCCCAGGAGACTTTTAACAGTTCCCATCTCTGCGACTGGCACTTGGGTTTAGCGCTTAGTAATGGTTATAATAATAATAATATTTCGACTGGCACCCCCTTTCTCCCACAGTGGCTTTCCACGTTGCTTCATCTATTTATGCTGAATAAGAGTGTATTTGTAGCAAGATGATAAACAATTAATTTGTTCGACAATGTCTTATATTCCACACTGTGAAACTTGCAGCTCAGGAACAATGAAGTCAAGAAGAGAAGTGTTGCTTCAGCCCATTACCCTGCCAAGAGAAACTCTCAATCTTCTTGCATCGGGACTGATAATCGTGATAATGACTATAATACAATCTCATTATATCCATGAAAGAGCGACAGAAAGTTAGCGTGGGACTATACTTGCACAGCTATTCTAAAATCTTCACCTAGTTTGGTATTGGTCAGTAAGACCATGTTGCTTTTCAAGGAAAATCATGCATAAGAAGTTGAGGGACATTGCACACCAGCAGCACTCTGTCCCAGTAAGATCGCAAACTACATTTGTTGCAAAAGCTGATTAAATTTTCCTCAAAGAATTGGGCTTAAAAGACCTTCATTTTATACATTTATTTGATAGCTACATATTTTTTTATGGATTTGGAAAAGGCGTATGATAGGGTAGATAGGGGGCAATGTGGCAGATGTTGCAGGTGTATGGAATAGGAGGAAGGTTACTGAAAGCAGTGAAGAGTTTTTATGAGGATAGTGAGGCTCAGGTTAGAGTGTGTAGGAGGGAAGGGGACTATTTCCCAGTAAAAGTGGGCCTTAGACAAGGATGTGTGATGTCACCGTGGTTGTTCAATATATTTATAGATGGGGTTGTAAGAGAAGTGAATGCGAGGGTCTTGGCAAGAGGTGTTGGGCTAAAAGATAAAGAAGCAAATACAAAGTGGGAGTTGTCACAGTTGCTTTTTGCTGATGACACTGTGCTTTTGGGAGATTCTGAAGAGAAGTTGCAGAGGTTGGTGGATGAATTTGGTAGGGTGTGTAAAAGAAGAAAATTGAAAGTGAATATAGGAAAGAGTAAGGTGATGAGGATAACAAAAAGAATAGGTGACGAAAGATTGGATATCAGATTGGAGGAGAGAGTATGGAGGAGGTGAATGTATTCAGATATTTGGGAGTGGACATGTCGGCGGATGGGTCTATGAAGGATGAGGTGAATCATAGAATTGATGAGGGAAAAGGGTGAGTGGAGCACTTCGGAGTCTGTGGAGACAAAGAACCTTGTCCATGGAAGTAAAGAGGGAATGTATGAGAGTATAGTTATACCAACGCTCTTATATGGGTGTGAAGCATGGGTGATGAATGTTGCAACGAGGAGAAGGCTGGAGGCATTGGAGATGTCATGTCTGAAGTCAATGTGTGGTGTGAATATAATGCAGAGAATTCGGAGTTTGGAAATTAGGAGGAGGTGCGGGATTACCAAAACGATTGTCCAGAGAGCTGAGGAGGGGTTGTTGAGGTGGTTTGGACATGTAGAGAGAATGGAACGAGACAGAGTGACTTCGAGAGTGTATAAATCTGTAGTGGAGGGAAGGCGGGGTAGGGGTCGGCCTAGGAAAGGTTGGAGGGAGGGGGTAAAGGAAGTTTTGTGTGCGAGAGGCTTGGACTTCCAGCAAGCATGTGTGAGCGTATTTGATAGGAGTGAATGGAGGCGTATGGTTTTTAATACTTGACGTGCTGTTGGAGTGTGAGCAAAGTAACATTTATGAAGGGATTCAGGGAAACCGGCACCCCTCTGGCAAGACAGTGATGGAGTGAATGATGATAAAGTTTTTCTTTTTCGGGCCACCCTGCCTTGGTGGGAATCGGCCGATGTGTTAATAAATAAAATAAAATATTTTTTTATGCTGTATAACCCTTGTGGTTTAGCGCTTCTTTTGATTATAATAATAATAATACATATTTTTTTATGATTATAGAACATATACAAATTTATACACAGTGTGTCAGTATTTAAGTAAGTTTGTGGATGTCATCCGGCTCGTGAGAGACCGAGCGTCATCCGGCTCGTGAGAGACCGAGCGTCATCCGGCTCGTGAGATACCGAGCGTCATCTGGCTCGTGAGAGGCCGAGCGTCATCTGGCTCGTGAGAGACCGAGCGTCATCCGGCTCGTGAGAGACCGAGCGTCATCTGGCTCGTGAGATACCGAGCGTCATCTGGCTCGTGAGAGGCCGAGCGTCATCCGGCTCGTGAGAGGCCGAGCGTCATCCGGCTCGTGAGATACCGAGCGTCATCTGGCTCGTGAGAGGCCGAGCGTCTTCTGGCTCGTGAGATACCGAGCGTCATCTGGCTCGTGAGAGGCCGAGCGTCATCTGGCTTGTGAGAGGCCGAGCGTCATCTGGCTCGTGAGAGACCGAGCGTCATCCGGCTCGTGAGAGGCCGAGCGTCATCTGGCTCGTGAGAGGCCGAGCGTCATCCCGCTCGTGAGAGGCCGAGCGTCATCTGGCTCGTGAGAGGCCGAGCGTCATCCCGCTCGTGAGAGGCCGAGCGTCATCTGGCTCGTGAGAGGCCGAGCGTCATCTGGCTCGTGAGAGGCCGAGCGTCATCCGGCTCGTGAGAGGCTGAGCGTCATCTGGCTCGTGAGAGGCTGAGCGTCATCCGGCTCGTGAGAGGCCGAGCGTCATCTGGCTCGTGAGAGGCCGAGCGTCATCTGGCTCGTGAGAGGCCGAGCGTCATCCGGCTCGTGAGAGGCCGAGCGTCATCTGGCTCGTGAGAGGCCGAGCGTCATCTGGCTCGTGAGAGCCGAGCGTCATCTGGCTCGTGAGAGGCCGAGCGTCATCTGGCTCGTGAGAGACCGAGCGTCATCTGGCTCGTGAGAGGCCGAGCGTCATCTGGCTCGTGAGAGCCGAGCGTCATCTGGCTAGTGAGAGGCCGAGCGTCATCTGGCTCGTGAGAGCCGAGCGTCATCCTGCTCAGTGAGAGGCCGAGCGTCATCTGGCTCGTGAGAGGCCGAGCGTCATCTGGCTCGTGAGAGGCCGAGCGTCATCTGGCTCGTGAGAGGCGAGCGTCATCTGGCTCGTGAGAGGCCGAGCGTCATCTGGCTCGTGAGAGGCCGAGCGTCATCTGGCTCGTGAGAGGCCGAGCGTCATCTGGCTCGTAGGGCGAGTCATCGCTCGTAAAGGCCGAGCGTCATCTGGCTCGTGAGAGGCCGAGCGTCATCTGGCTCGTGAGAGGCCGAGCGTCATCTGGCTCGTGAGAGGCCGAGCGTCATCCGGCTCGTGAGGCCGAGCGTCTCTGGCTGTGTACCGAGCGTCATCTGGCTCGTGAGAGGCCGAGCGTCATCTGGCTGTGAGAGGCCGAGCGTCATCTGGCTCGTGAGAGCCGAGCGTCATCTGGCTCGTGAGAGGCCGAGCGTCATCTGGCTCGTGAGAGGCCGAGCGTCATCCGCTCGTGAGAGGCCGAGCGTCATCCGGCTCGTGAGAGGCCGAGCGTCATCTGCTCGTGAGAGGCCGAGCGTCATCTGGCTCGTGAGAGGCCGAGCGTCATCTGGCTCGTGGAGGCCGAGCGTCATCCGGCTCGTGAGAGGCCGAGCGTCATCCGGCTCGTGAGAGCCGAGCGTCATCTGGCTCGTGAGAGGCCGAGCGTCATCTGGCTCGTGAGATACCGAGCGTCATCTGGCTCGTGAGAGGCCGAGCGTCATCCGGCTCGTGAGAGGCCGAGCGTCATCGGCTCGTGAGAGGACGAGCGTCATCTGGCTCGTGAGAGGCCGAGCGTCATCTGGCTCGTGAGAGGCCGAGCGTCATCTGGCTCGTGAGAGGCCGAGCGTCATCTGGCTCGTGAGAGGCCGAGCGTCATCCGGCTCGTGAGAGACCGAGCGTCATCTGGCTCGTGAGAGGCCGAGCGTCATCCGGCTCGTGAGAGACCGAGCGTCATCTGGCTCGTGAGGCCGAGCGTCATCGGCTCGTGAAGGCCGAGCGTCATCTGGCTCGTGAGAGGCCGAGCGTCATCTGGCTCGTGAGAGACCGAGCGTCATCTGGCTCGTGAGAGGCCGAGCGTCATCTGGCTCGTGAGAGGCCGAGCGTCATCTGGTCGTGAGGCCAGCGTATCGGCTCGTGAGAGGCCGAGCGTCATCTGGCTCGTGAGAGACCGAGCGTCATCTGGCTCGTGAGAGGCCGAGCGTCATCTGGCTCGTGAGAGACCGAGCGTCATCTGGCTCGTGAGAGACCGAGCGTCATCTGGCTCGTGAGAGACCGAGCGTCATCTGGCTCGTGAGGACCGAGCGTCATCTGGCTCGTGAGAGGCCGAGCGTCATCTGGCTCGTGAGAGACCGAGCGTCATCTGGCTCGTGAGAGGCCGAGCGTCATCTGGCTCGTGAGAGGCCGAGCGTCATCTGGCTCGTGAGAGGCCGAGCGTCATCTGGCTCGTGAGAGGCCGAGCGTCATCTGGCTCGTGAGAGGCCGAGCGTTATCTGGCTCGTGAGAGGCCGAGCGTCATCGGCTCGTGAGAGGCCGAGCGTCATCTGGCTTCGTGAGAGGCCGAGCGTCATCTGGCTCGTGAGAGGCCGAGCGTCATCTGGCTCGTGAGAGGCCGAGCGTCATCTGGCTCGTGAGAGGCCGAGCGTCATCTGGCTCGTGAGAGGCCGAGCGTCATCTGGCTCGTGAGAGGCCGAGCGTCATCTGGCTCGTGAGAGGCCGAGCGTCATCTGGCTCGTGAGAGGCCGAGCGTCATCTGGCTCGTGAGAGGCCGAGCGTCATCTGGCTCGTGAGAGGCCGAGCGTCATCTGGCTCGTGAGAGGCCGAGCGTCATCTGGCTCGTGAGAGGCCGAGCGTCATCTGGCTCGTGAGAGACCGAGCGTCATCTGGCTCGTGAGAGCCGAGCGTCATCTGGCTCGTGAGAGGCCGAGCGTCATCTGGCTCGTGAGAGGCCGAGCGTCATCTGGCTCGTGAGAGCCGAGCGTCATCTGGCTCGTGAGAGCCGAGCGTCATCTGGCTCGTGAGAGACCGAGCGTCATCTGGCTCGTGAGAGCCGAGCGTCATCTGGCTCGTGAGAGGCCGAGCGTCATCTGGCTCGTGAGAGCCGAGCGTCATCTGGCTCGTGAGAGACCGAGCGTCATCTGGCTCGTGAGAGGCCGAGCGTCATCTGGCTCGTGAGAGGCCGAGCGTCATCTGGCTCGTGAGAGGCCGAGCGTCATCTGGCTCGTGAGCCGGCGTCATCTGCGAGGCCGAGCGTCATCTGGCTCGTGAGAGGCCGAGCGTCATCTGGCTCGTGAGAGACCGAGCGTCATCTGGCTCGTGAGAGACCGAGCGTCATCTGGCTCGTTCGTGAGAGGCCGAGCGTCATCTGGCTCGTGAGAGACCGAGCGTCATCTGGCTCGTGAGAGGCCGAGCGTCATCTGGCTCGCGAGAGGCCGAGCGTCATCTGGCTCGTGAGAGGCCGAGCGTCATCTGGCTCGTGAGAGACCGAGCGTCATCTGGCTCGTGAGAGACCGAGCGTCATCTGGCTCGTGAGAGGCCGAGCGTCATCTGGCTCGTGAGAGGCCGAGCGTCATCTGGCTCGTGAGAGGCCGAGCGTCATCTGGCTCGTGAGAGGCCGAGCATCATCTGGCTCGTGAGAGGCCGAGCGTCATCTGGCTCGTGAGAGACCGAGTGCAACCAAGGAAGAAATAGCCATTTTGCTTGTGGAGTGCGGCACTCCGCTGAGTGCGACTTATACTCAGAGTTCTCTTAAAATAACACTGAAACGTGAAAGCTTAAAGAAACATATGGCAATACTGTTGAGGTTTTAATTACAATAATAACACTTCACGTTATTTATGACATTAAAGTTCGTAGTTCACTGATGAAGAAACACACACACATGCTTACATACATCGACAAGTGCCTTTGACAACCAGTTACTAACACAACAGGCTAAGTGTCTGTCGACAAGTGCCTTTGACAACCAGTTACTAACACAACAGGCTAAGTGTCTGTCGACAAGTGCCTTTGACATCTTACAAATCTTACAGCAGTGAATGGCGCTCAGAAGTTTGTTTGACACTAACGCCGATTATATCACTACCTCACAAGTTCACTGCTACACTGTACCCAAACGAAATCGTCAAGCAAAAAGGCAAAGTGTAGGTACGGATTAGAGTTTTAAACATACTGACACATATTGTACGTTATAATCAAACAAACAAATTTTATTTCATTGCAATTTTACATAGATTTTGTAGTTACAATCATAAACTGAAGTGCAAGGAGAGCCACTGACATGCCATGGTGAAGTGCAAGGAGAGCCACTGACATGCTATGGTGAAGTGCAAGGAGAGCCACTGACATGCCATGGTGAAGTGCAAGGAGAGCCACTGACATGCCATGGTGAAGTGCAAGGAGAGCCACTGACATGCCATGGTGAAGTGCAAGGAGAGCCACTGACATGTCATGGTGAAGTGCAAGGAGAGCCATGACATGTCAGTGTAATATGATGATATTACACTGTTTAAATTACAATATGATGATATTACACTTTTTAAATTACAATATGATGATATTACATTGTAACAAGTGTTTAGTAGGATGGTAATATAATAGTAAAAATTGAGATTATCTTAAAGAAAATAACATTGAGCATTTTTTGAAAGTAATTTGCAGTATGAGTATTTAGTTTAGGGTGAGTAGGTGGTTTTTGAGAAGAGTCCTAAAATGATTTTCAGACAATGTTATTTTAGTATTTACTGGTAATGAATTCCAGATTCTGGGGCCCTTTATGTGCATAGAATTTTTACAAAGGTTGATATGGACTCGGGGTATATCAAAAAGTGATCTGTGTCTTGTGTTGTGGTCATGGGTCCTATTAAAGTTGGTGAGGAGAATTTTGAGCAGAGGGTTTATGTTTGAGTATAGAGTTCTATGTATGTAGTAGGCACAAGAATAAGTGTGAATGTTCTTTATGGTGAGTAGTCTTAGGCTTTTGAATATTGGTGGAGTATGCTGTTTAGAGTGGGAATTTGTTATCATTCTGACTGCAGCCTTTTGCTGGGTTATGAGTGGTCTGAGGTGATTTAATGTTGTTGATCCCCATGCTCAGATTCCATAGGTGAGATAAGGGTAGATAAGTGAATGATATAGTGCAAGGAGAGCTGATTGAGGCACATAGTAGCGTATCTTTGATAATATGCCTACTGTCTTTTGAGATTTTCTTGGAAATTTGTTGTATATGTGTTTGGAATTTAAGGCTACTGTCAAGGTGGATTCCTAGGAATTTTCCCTCTGTGAGTCTTGTGATGGGTGTACCATTGAGCGTTATGTTAAGTGGAACATTTGTGGCTTTGTTTCCAAACTGTATGAAGTAGGTCTTGTCAGTATTGAGAGTAAGCTTGTTAGTCGTCATCCATGTTGATATTTTCTGTAATTCGGCATTAACAGTGTTGGCCAGTATGACTGGATTTGGGTGAGAGAAGACATATGTTGTGTCATCTGCAAATAATATGGGTTTGAGTAGTTGTGATGCATTCGGTAGGTCATTTATGTAAATGAGGAATAGGAGTGGCCCCAGGACACTTCCTTGAGGAACTCCGACTGTAATTTGTTGTGTGGAAGAGTTCGCTCCATTTGTGTACACGTATTGGCTTCTGTTACTAAGTTATGACTTTAGGGAGTTGAGTGGATGCCCCCTTATACCATAGTGTGCTAATTTTGTGAGCAGTAAATCATGGTCGACTGTATCAAAAGCTTTGCGTAGATCAATGAAGATTCCCAGTGAAACTTTCTTTCTTCTCAAGTGCGGTGTATATTAATTCTAGCATGTGTATAATAGCATCGTTTGTGCTCTTGTTGGTCCTGAATCCAAATTGACAGGGGTTGAGTACGTTCTGTGAGACGAGGTAAGAATAAATCTGTCTATGAATTAATTTTTCGAAGATTTTAGAAAGCAGTGGTAAATTAGAAATTGGTCTATAATTATTCAAGTCTGTTTGATCACCTCCTTTGTGGATCGGAGTGACCCTCGCTATTTTGAGAATTGATGGGAAGGTAGAGGCTTCAATGGATTTATTGAATAGTGTTGCTATAATTGGTGACAGTACCAGTACCAGTGAAGCTTTTTTGTACATAAAAGGTGGTAAGCTGTTTATGTCTCCTGCCTCTTTTTTAAGGGTGTTGATTATGAGCGAGACTTCAGTTGGATTGGTAGGAGCTAGGAATAGTGTATTAGGGTAGGTGCTGGTGAGGTAGTTGCTGGGTTGTTCACTGACCCATACAGTATCACTCTCTTCTGCTAAGAGCTAAAACACGCCCTAAAAACACTGAAATCCTGGGAGCCTTTGCCCCAGCACTTTGCCGTGCCGTGTGTGTGTACACTCACCTAATTGTACTCACCTAATTGTGGTTGCAGAGGTCGAGACTCAGCTCCTGGCCCCGCCTCTTCGCTGTCTGCTACTGGGTCTCTGCTCTCCCTGCTCCATGAGCTTTATCATACCTTGTCTTAAAACTATGTATGGTTCCTGCCTCCACTATATCTTTCTCTAGTCCATTCCACTTCCTGACTACTCTGTGGCTGAAGAAATGTTTCCTGACATCCCTTTGACTCATCTGAGTCTTCAGCTTCCAGTTGTGTCCCCTTGTTTCTGTGTTCCCTCTCTGAAACAACCTGTCACTATCTACCTTGTCAATTCTCCGCAGTATTTTGTATGTCGTTATCATGTCTCCTTGTGTGTGTGTGGTGTGTGTGTGTGTGTGTGTGTGACTCAGTAACCTACACAATGTTCTCCGTAAACCCTCACAATTACTACTAACTGTCTGTGTATATACACCAAGAACTATGTACCTTTGTGTAAATATGCTAATAGTTTACTTTAAGACATATTTTGGGTAATAAACTATACTTCTTTGGTGGTATACAGGTGACATTCAGCCAACCACTAAAACACAAAATAATACTGTAAAGCAAAAACATCCCCAGGGACACACACACACACACACACATGACGGAAGGAATAGACTCCGAAGTGTCCCTGTTTGCAGATGATGTGAAGTTAATGAGAAGAATTCAATCGGAAGAGGACCAGGCAGAACTACAAAGGGATCTGGACAGGCTGCAAGCCTGGTTCAGCAATTGGCTCCTGGAGTTCAACCCAACCAAGTGCAAAGTCATGAGGATTGGGGAAGGGCAAAGAAGACCGCAGACGGAGTACAGTCTAGGGGGCCAGAGACTACAAACCTCAATCAAGGAAAAAGATCTTGGGGTGAGTATAACACCAGGCACATCTCCTGAAGCGCACATCAACCAAATAACTGCTGCAGCATACGGGCGCCTAGCAAACCTAAGAACAGCATTCCGACATCTTAATAAAGAATCGTTCAGGACCCTGTATACTGTGTACGTTAGGCCCATACTGGAGTATGCAGCACCAGTTTGGAACCCACATTTATCCAAGCACGTAAAGAAGCTAGAGAAAGTGCAAAGGTTTGCAACAAGACTAGTCCCGGAGCTAAGGGGTATGTCCTACGAGGAGAGGTTAAGGGAAATCGACCTGACGACACTGGAGGATAGGAGAGATAGGGGGGACATGATAACGACATATAAAATACTGAGAGGAATTGACAAGGTTGACAGAGACAGAATGTTCCAAAGATGGGACACAGCAACAAGGGGACACAGTTGGAAGTTGAAGACTCAGACGAATCACAGGGATGTTAGGAAGTATTTCTTCAGTCACAGAGTAGTCGGGAAGTGGAATAGTTTGGGAAGCGATGTAGTGGAGGCAGGTTCCATACATAGCTTTAAGAAGAGGTATGATAAAGTTCATGGCGTAGGGAGAGTGACCCAGTAGCGGCCAGTGAAGAGGCGGGGCCAGGAGCTGTCTCGACCCCTGCAACCACAACTAGGTGAGTACACACAGGCTGGACACCTGGTCCAGCAACTGGCTCCTCGAATTTAACCCAGCCAAATGCAAAGTCATGTAGGTCGGGGAAGGGCAAAGAAGACCGCAGACAGAGTATAGGCTAGGCGGCCAAAGACTGCAAACTTCACTCAAGGAAAAAAAAATTTGGTGTGAGTATAATACCGAACACGTCTCCGGAAGCACACATCAACCAGATAACTGCTGCAACATATGGGCGCCTGGCAAACCTGAGAATAGCGTTCCGATACCTCAGTAAGAAATTGGAGTATGCAGCACCAGTTTGGAACCCACACCTGGTTAAGCACGTCAAGAAATTAGAGAAAGTGCAAAGGTTTGCAACACAGCTACTTCCAGAGCTAAGGGAAATGTCATACGAAGAAAGGTAAAGGGAAATCGGCCTGACGACACTGGAAGACAGGAGGGTTAGGAGAGGCATGATAATAACATACAAAATACTGAAAGGAATAGATAAGGTGGACAGAGACAGGATGTTCCAGAGATGGGACACAGAAACAAGGGGTCACAATTGGAAGTTGAAGACTCAGATGAGTCAGAGAGATGTTAGGAAGTATTTCTTTAGTCATAGAGTGAGGTAGTGGAGGCAGGAACCAGTAGGCATACTATCAAACATACGCTACTATGTGCCTCAAACAGCTCTCCTTGCTCTGTATCATTCACTCATCTACATGGGGATCAACAACATTGAATCACCTTAGACCAATCATAACCCAACAAAAGGCTGCAGTCAGAATGATAACAAATTCCCACTCTAGACAGCATACTCCACCAATATTCTAAAACTACTCACTAAAACTACTCACCGTAAAGAACATTCACACTTATTCTTGTGCCTACTACATACATAGAACTCTACACTCAAACAAACCCTCCACTCAAAATTCTCCTCACCAACTTTAACAGGACCCATGACCATAACACAAGACACATCACTTTTTGATATACCCCGAGTCCATATCACCCTGTGTAAAAACTCTATTCACATAAAGGGCCCCAAAATCTGGAATTCATTACCAGAAAATATTAAAACAACCTGACCTGAACATCAATTTAAGACTACTCAAAAACCACCTACTCACCCTAAACTAAATACTCATACTGTAAACTACTTTCAACAATGCTCAGTGTTATTTACCCATAATATAATTGCAATATTTACTATTGATATAACCATCTTACAAAACACTTTGTCAAAATGTAAAATCCTCAGATTGTAATTTGAGTAAACTTGTTATCTGCTATAAACATAAGCTATGTTTAATTATAACAAAATTATCAATTTCTCTAGTATTAAGTAGTCTATAAGTCGTGATTAAGTCTGCCCATAAATCTCGATGTAAAATTGCAATGAAATATATTATTATTATAGTTTTAAGACGAGGTATGATTAAGCTCATGGAGCAGGGCGAGAGAGGACCTAGTAGCGATCAGTGAAGAGGCGGGGCCAGGCGCTATGTATCGACCCTGCAACCACAAATAGGTGAGTAAAGGCCAAGCGTCTATCGACAAGTGCCTTGGCAACTAGTAACTACTACTTGACGATTTCCCTAAGTCTCCCAGCTCAGGCTGACAGGTTTTATTATCTCATGTATGAACGTAATCCTGTGATAGGATATGAGAGGAAAACTCTCCTGCGTGATGGGTCTGTTGCTAACTCTTTAGGATAACGTAAGAAAATCAGACAGTGTAACTAAATAATGAAGACCTATTATTTGGATTATTTACTCCGGAGTGTTTCCGGACAGTGTCATGTGAGAGCATTTATTATCCTCGGCTAGCCATTCTCATAGCACTTATCCGTATTGCATGTATGCCTGTGTCACCATTTGTGGTCGTTTCAGACTCCCTTAGTGCTTTACAGGTTATAAGAAAATTTGATGCACCTCACCCCCTGGTTCTTCGTATCCAACTTTGGTTACGCCGTATCTCTAGCAAGCACAAAGATATTGTTTTTTGTTGGGTCCCCGGTCATGTTGGCGTAGAGGGCAACGAACAGGCAGACACTGCTGCGCGGTCAGCAGTACATCACCTCCCAGTTTCATATAGAGGTGTTCCATTCACAGACGGTGCCCCGTGGCCTGGTGGCAAAAGCTCTCGCTTCACACGGCGAGGGTCTGGGTTCGATTCCCAGTGAAAGGGTGGAAACATCAGATATTTCCTTACACCGGTTCTCTATGTTCACCCATCAGTAAAATAGGTACCTGGATGTTAGTCGACTGGTGTGGGTCGCATCCTGGGACAAAACTGACCTAATTTGCCCGAAATGCTCTGCATAACAAGCGGCTTTCTATATAGTAGTATGTCATTGTTGTCAGCTAGGTCTGTATATCTTGTACATGTAGTAAATAAAGATATCATTATTATTATTATTATATTAATTGATATCCACTTTCGTACCCGTTGGCAACAACGTTGGTCTGATCTGCTACATAAAAAATTAAAAAGTATAGGTTTTTGGCAGTCTTCTTGTCATCAATGTCGAGGTTGGGTATCTCATGGAAAAGTGCCCTGTTCCACTTTTGAGAATTGTCAGGTTCCAGTTTCTTTTAGTCATATTATGTTGGACTGCCCACTCTGTCAATGAGCACGCAGAATTTACCTCCAACGTCGTCACCGCTCTATTGCCCTTACTTTACTTTCCCTCCAGACTCTATCGTTGACTTTTTAACAGCAACTGATTTACTGCACAAGCTCTGATAATGATGCCTCTAGCACTCCTCAAAGTCCTTTCTACCTCAATCTCTTGCTTCCCTCTGCCCCTGCATTATCCACTGCCCCGCTGCACTCCATGACCTAACAATAATCCCTCTCCCCTCTCCCTCTAGCTACCCAATAACCCTGCACCCTTCCCTGCCCTGCTGCCCTGTATGTCCCTTATAAGTTTATCGCTTCTGTTTTATTATAATAATAATAATTATAACAACTAGTGGATTTTTTCATGAACAATTTGTTGGAAATTTTAGTAAGACAATTCGCTCTAACATTTATGGAGGTTATTAATGTTGATCAAATACAAATGCAGATAATAATCTAAATTTCGGTATTACTGTACAGGACACATGCAGCGCTGTATGACCCTGATGGGTTTAGTGCTTACCTTTGATTATAATCATGTACAGGACATACAATAAACTGAAGGTCCAAAGAATATATTCGGGCAAAACGTAGTCTATACTATACTTTAAATATATTCAGTTAATTCACAATAAAAGTCAAAATAAGAAGATATAATTGTTAAGTTTAGTGGTACTAGTGGTACACAATATAAATATGAGATAGTATATACTTCTAATAATATATAGAATTTGAAGGAAAGCTGGACGACGATGAACGGACAAAAGTGAAAATGAAAATGAAAAAAATACAATTTTCATATTTTTGGACCTTTATGCTCATTGAGTTTTTACACAAGTTGAGTCGGACACGGGGGGAAATTAAAGAGAATTTTGCCTTGTGTTATACCTGAGTTCTGTTGTGGCTCTCAAGGAAGAGTTTTAGAGCAGAGTTCATGTTATTGCTTCATTGTTCCACAACTTTCACCTCATGTGCAGGCAAAACGTCTCTCCAGTAAAGATACCCAGGTGTTGGACCTGTGTCTTATTCATCGTATGTTTTGCAGTTTGAGATGATATCCCTTATTCTATTGCAGTACTTCCTCCTAAGCGATTGTCGGGTTTTTATTTTGTTATTTTTCTCTTTGAATGATAACCGTCGATAAAGCACTGCAATAGATCCACTGCCCCATACTAGGCAAGTGCACCTCTCACCCACTCATATACTTGTCCAGGCTGTTTTTAAAACTACTGAAAGTTCTCACTTCAATGACGATACTTGGTTGTTTATTCCACTTACCTACAACTCTATTGCCAAACCAGTGCCTTCCTATATACTTTGTAAATCTAAATTTGTCCAACGTGAATCCATTATTGCGAATCCTCTCATGGTAACATATTTTCAGTACGCTATTTATATCTCCTTTATTTATTCCGGTTTTCCATTTTTACACTCAGTCAAAACCAAAACATTAACCTGATTATTTGGCTGTTTTAGAGTTTACTCATTTTCTGTTCGAGAATGAAAACTTCTTTATCGCCTTGATCTATATTTCATTTGTGTTAGTGTGTGTTATAATTGGTTAATTTTTTTTTACTAGATGCCAGTCTAACCTATCTTAAAAATGTAAGTGTGAGAAATAGACTTACAAATAACCGTTAAGAATTACAAAGGGATAAGAACACGAATGCATACACTTAGGGCACATATACTGAAGACGTTTCGGTTCTGGGACCATAATCACTTCAAATAGAGAAGGAGAGTTTTAGGGGGCTAATTAGGTGCAGAACGCCCCTGAAGTGGAGAAAGGTTTATCTTACAGATGGTATAAAATACCGATAATAGTCAAATAAGACAAATGTACGGTGTTGGGACATTTATGGATGTCACGTGATGCTGAGTCATTGCATCATGATGCAGACCTTTCTACGCTTCCGGTGGCGCTCTCTCCTTTCCCCATATGTAGTCTGTGTTCTCTTATTCTTCTCATATATCACTGAAACGTCTTCAGTGAAGGTGTGTCTAATGTATGTGTTTCCCTCTAAGTAACTTAATGTGTGTGTGTGTACTCACCTAGTTGTGGTTGCAGGGGTCGAGTCATAGCTCCTGGCCCTGTGTGTACTCACCTAGTTGTGGTTGCAGGGGTCGAGTCATAGCTCCTGGCCCTGTGTGTGTGTGTGTACTCACCTAGTTGTGGTTGCAGGGGTTGAGTCATAGCTCCTGGCCCTGTGTGTGTGTGTGTGTACTCACCTAGTTGTGGTTGCAGGGGTCGATTCATAGATCCTGGCCCTGTGTGTGTGTGTACTCACCTAGTTGTGGTTGAAGGGGTCGAGTCATAGCTCCTGGCCCTGTGTCTGTGTGTGTGCCCCTCTAGTTGTCGGCAGTCATTTGATTTCTTACGTGTGCATTAGGAAGACAGGTTGATTATAGAGGTGTATCTATATAGTAACGTTATATATTAATAAACGCTGTATAACCTAGTGACTTTGTGAATATAATACTCAAAGCTCTTTCTTTATGCTACCATTTTTTTACCGAGTGACTTATAGAAGGAATATCATGTGCAACATCTAGGCACCTTTATTCAAGAGAGGTTTCGACAACACAGCCAGCTTTATTAATGAAATTGAGACAATAGAACGAAGCCTATATAATTTAACCAGTGGCGTGAAAATACTGGAGCGATGAAGCAGTAGTAGCGGCCATAGCGTGGGCAGGCTCTTAACATATCATTTTGCAATTTAATTGTGAAGCATACTATAATATATACACCGAGAAGTGTATGTCTGTGTATATGTAAGGAGAGTTTACTTTTTTACAAATTTAGACATTAAAGTATTATTGTCTGGTAAGGAACATTGTATGCAGCTTTTATAATTGACTCTTAGTGTCCCAATTAACCAACTAATTGTGAAGGTATGCTAAATGTTGGAGTTACTGTATTGCAGGTTGGGGCATCCGGTGCTGGGAGTGCAACAGTTCATTCGATCCACGATGCGGAGAGACCCACTTCGACTCCAGCACCCTCGACACCGTCGACTGTAACCAGCTTAAGAGAGACCATCTGCATGGCATGGAGGCCATCTACTGCAGGAAGATTGTCCAGAGAAGTGAGTAACCCATCATGTGACGTCACATACCATATAATCTCCCATGTGCTACATACATTCAAATACTTATTTTAAATATATAAGCCGGAGAATATAGTCACAATACCGTAGATGGAACAAATCACAAATAACCCTCACTTAAGCTATTACAAGATAAGGACCCCAGTGGAAATAAGTCTGACTTTCATGGGTTATCCTAGGTAATTTACACATATGTTACTATGCAACAAGATCACAGTAAACAGGTGATACCACAATATGCAAAAAACACTACGAAAAAATAGTGAACATCCAAGTGCTTTCATGTTTTATATGTTACTATATATGATAATTTTACCTAAATTTGTGTAACTTCCTTCAGTTGGGGAGGGCTAAACCCATAGGGGCCATACAGCGCCTAGTAGCCAATAAGATTCTGTCCAAGGAAGCTATTATTATTATTATAATCATGGGGGAGCGCTACACCCGTAGGGATTATACAGCACCTGGGGGGGATGGAAGGTATTCAGGCTCAATTCGGGGAACTGGAGCACAGATCCAAGATCCTAGATCAAGAGTCCCTCACCAGCGTCAAGGAACCTCCCTTGAGGGGCCATCAAAGGAAGACATTGTCAGATCTAATTCCTTTGATCAGTAGCACCTCACCTCAGATGGAACCTCCCTTGTGGGGTTAAGATACAACAGCTTCAACATCAAGAATAAAGTCACAATACCTGGCTGCAACACTACACCACAAACCTTCACTTAAGAGAGGAACCTTATGAAGATGTTTCGGCCCATCCTGGACCATTGTCAAGTCATGAGCTTGACAGTGGTCAAGCTCATGACTTGACAATCATATGGTTCCTCTCCTACATACAGGTTTTCGTTGAATTCAGCATCACTCTAGTTGTCTTTCCAAAAGTACATGATGCATCACACTTTAAACTGACCCTTTGAACTGCAATACATGTCACATTAATTTACATCTACCTTCCCTATTGACATCAAACCTTATTTCATGTTAGACCAATTTACAAGATACATGATACGTCATTCCATCATATTGTTTTTAAATCAAATCAAACTTTATTTCTGATAATATTACAAAGTGGGGTTTACATATTATGTTATTAATACATTTTAGGTAGGCGAGTTTCAGTGGGGAGAAATAAATGGGATTAAGTCAGGAGTATCTGAGAGAGTTAGAGCTAAGGAAGGGGTAGCAATAATGTTGAAGGATCAGTTATGGAAGGAAAAGAGGGAATATGAATGTGTAAATTCAAGGATTATGTGGATTAAAATAAGGGTCGGATGCGAAAAGTGGGTCATAATAAGCGTGTATGCACCTGGAGAAGAGAGGAGTGTAGAGGAGAGAGAGAGATTTTGGGAGATGTTAAGCGAATGTATAGGAACTTTTGAACCAAATGAGAGAGTAATTGTGGTAGGGGACCTAAATGCTAAAGTGGGAGAAACATGCAGAGAGGGTGTGGTAGGTAAGTTTGGGGTGCCAGGTGAAAATGATAATGGGAGCCCTTTGATTGAACTTTGTATAGAAAGGGGTTTAGTTATAGGTAATACATATTTTAAGAAAAAGAGGATAAATAAGTATACAAGATATGATGTAGGGCGTAATGACAGTAGTTTGTTGGACTATGTATTGGTGGATAAAAGACTGTTGAGTAGACTTCAGGATGTACATGTTTATAGAGGGGCCACAGATATATCAGATCACTTTTTAGTTATAGCTACAGTGGGAGTAAAAGGTAGATGGGATACAAGGAAAATAGAATCAGTAAGTAAGAGAGAGGTGAAGGTTTATAAACTAAAAGAGGAGGCAGTTAGGGTAAGCTATAAACAACTATTGAAGGATAGATGAGCTAGTGAGAGTGTAGGCAATGGGGTCGAAGATGTATAGGTTAGATTAAAAATGTAGTGTTAGAGTGTTCAGCAGAAGTTTGTGGTTACAGGCGAGTGGGTGCGGGAGGGAAGTGGAGCGATTGGTGGAATGATGATGTAAAGAGAGTAGTAAGGGAAAAAGTTAGCATATGAGAGGTTTTACAAAGTAGAAGTGATGCAAGGAGGGAAGAGTATATGGAGAGAAAAAGAGAGGTTAAAAGAGTGGTGAAGCAATGTAAAAGAGAGCAGATGAGAGAGTGGGTGAGATGTTATCAGCAAATTTTGTTGAAAATAAGAAAAAGTTTTGGAATGAGATTAATAAGTTGAGGAAGCCTAGAGAACAAATGGATTTGACAGTTAAAAATAGGAGAGGAGAGTTATTAAATGGAGAGTTAGAGGTATCGGGAAGATGGAGAGAAAATTTTGAGGAGTTGTTAAATGTTGATGAAGACAGGGAAGCTTTGATTTCGTGTGTAGGGCAAGGAGGAATAACATCTTGTAGGAGTGTGGAAGAGCCAGTTGTGGGTGTAGGGGAAGTTCGTGAGGCAGTGGGTAGAATGAAAGGGGGTAAGGCAGCTGGGATTGATGGGATAAAGATAGAAATGTTAAAAGCAGGTGGGGATATAGTTTTGGAGTGGTTGGTGCTATTATTTAATAAATGTATGGAAGAGGGTAAGGTACCTAGGGATTGGCAGAGAGCGTGTATTGTTCCTTTGTATAAAGGCAAAGGGGACAAAAGAGAGTGCAAAAATTATAGGGAAAT
Source organism: Cherax destructor (assembly GCA_009830355.1). NCBI lineage: Eukaryota > Metazoa > Arthropoda > Malacostraca > Decapoda > Parastacidae > Cherax > Cherax destructor. The sequence goes on along the minus strand of WNWK01009639.1, from coordinate 21,148 downwards.
AAGTCTGTTGAGTGTGCCTGGTAAAGTGTATGGTAGAGTTATTATTGAAAGAATTAAGAGTAAGACAGAAAGCAGGATAGCGGATGAACAAGGGGCTTTAGGAAAGGTAGGGGTGTGTAGACCAAGTGTTTACAGTGAAACATATAGGTGAACAGTATTTGGATAAGGGTAAAGATGTTTTTGTGGCATTTATGGATTTGGAAAAGGCGTATGATAGGGTAGATAGGGGGGCAATGTGGCAGATGTTGCAGGTGTATGGAATAGGAGGAAGGTTACTGAAAGCAGTGAAGAGTTTTTATGAGGATAGTGAGGCTCAGGTTAGAGTGTGTAGGAGGGAAGGGGACTATTTCCCAGTAAAAGTGGGCCTTAGACAAGGATGTGTGATGTCACCGTGGTTGTTCAATATATTTATAGATGGGGTTGTAAGAGAAGTGAATGCGAGGGTCTTGGCAAGAGGTGTTGGGCTAAAAGATAAAGAAGCAAATACAAAGTGGGAGTTGTCACAGTTGCTTTTTGCTGATGACACTGTGCTTTTGGGAGATTCTGAAGAGAAGTTGCAGAGGTTGGTGGATGAATTTGGTAGGGTGTGTAAAAGAAGAAAATTGAAAGTGAATATAGGAAAGAGTAAGGTGATGAGGATAACAAAAAGAATAGGTGACGAAAGATTGGATATCAGATTGGAGGGAGAGAGTATGGAGGAGGTGAATGTATTCAGATATTTGGGAGTGGACATGTCGGCGGATGGGTCTATGAAGGATGAGGTGAATCATAGAATTGATGAGGGGAAAAGGGTGAGTGGAGCAATTCGGAGTCTGTGGAGACAAAGAACCTTGTCCATGGAAGTAAAGAGAGGAATGTATGAGAGTATAGTTATACCAACGCTCTTATATGGGTGTGAAGCATGGGTGATGAATGTTGCAACGAGGAGAAGGCTGGAGGCAGTGGAGATGTCATGTCTGAGGTCAATGTGTGGTGTGAATATAATGCAGAGAATTCGGAGTTTGGAAATTAGGAGGAGGTGCGGGATTACCAAAACGATTGTCCAGAGAGCTGAGGAGGGGTTGTTGAGGTGGTTTGGACATGTAGAGAGAATGGAACGAGACAGAGTGACTTCGAGAGTGTATAAATCTGTAGTGGAGGGAAGGCGGGGTAGGGGTCGCCCTAGGAAAGGTTGGAGGGAGGGGGTAAAGGAAGTTTTGTGTGCGAGGGGCTTGGACTTCCAGCAAGCATGTGTGAGCGTATTTGATAGGAGTGAATGGAGGCATATGGTTTTTAATACTTGACGTGCTGTTGGAGTGTGAGCAAAGTAACATTTATGAAGGGATTCAGGGAAACCGGCAGGCCGGACTTGAGTTCTGGAGATGGGAAGTACAGTGCCGGCACTCTGAAGGAGGGGTGTTAATGTTGCAGTTTTATAACTGTAGTGTAAAGCACCCCTCTGGCAAGACAGTGATGGAGTGAATGATGATGAAAGTTTTTCTTTTTCGGGCCACCCTGCCTTGGTGGGAATTGGCCGATGTGTTAATAATATAAAAAAAAAAAAATACATTTTATGAATTATTTATTACATGAAGGCCAATAATATGCCTAGGTATGCCTAGGCATTTCAGGCAGTCTTATACTAGATCTTACTCTACAGTGACACAATGATTATACTGGTATTAAGGTTAGGTAATTGTAGTGATTAACTAGGTTTACAAAATTGAGGTAGTACAAAAATTTAAGAATTTAACAATTAGTTTATATATTAATGGAAATGGTGACGTGTTGGCATGATACAGTTTCTATATTGGAGTGTCTTAGGCAAACTTATGACTAGCTTAAGAATTGTGAAGCAATAGTTGTATTAGAATCTTGGTTACAGTCATGTGCAAATGAAGGGGGAATCACAGATATCAATAAGTGTAATTTTGTTATGGATGTGTGCAAGATAAAGCGTTAAACCCATAAGGGGTCATATGCCGCCTGGCATCAGATTTGATCCAAGTAAGTGGACCCTTGGTTTTCGTTCACCTAAAAACTCGAGCAATTATGTAAGTGTATTTTCGTAAGTGCTTTTGTAAGTGTATTTTTGGGGGTCTGAAATGACTAATCTAATTTCAAGGGATGTGTTGAATATTATGGTAAGTGGCACACACAGAACCTCAGCTCCTTCCCGAAGGACCCACGGGGAGATATTGTTCAGGCCCATCGCCTTTGAGGTGTCAAGGTCACTGAGTAACTGCTTCACCTCCCCCTCAGTTGTGTGTATGCCCTCCAGCACTTGATACATTCCTTGTTGGTGACACACCCTGTCCTGTCTACCCAGCTGCCTTCCTGCCTCCACTGTGAATACTTCCCTAAACCTTGAGTTGAGCTCCTCACATACCTCTTGATCATTACTTGTGAGTTCCCCATCTTCTCTCCTCAGCCTTATCACCTGGTCCTTGACTGTTGTCTTCCTTCTGATGTGACTGTACATCAGTTTTGGTTCAGACTTTACTTTCGATGCTATGTCATTTTCATACTGTTTCTGGGCCTCCCTCCGTACCTGTGCATACTCATTTCTAGCTCTTCGACTAATCTCCTTGTTTACCTGGGTTCTTTGCCTTCTGTACCTTTTCCATTCTCTGACACTCCGAGTCTTCGCCTCCCTGCACCTTTGGGTAAACCAGGGGCTCTTTCTGGTCTTCCCATTTAATCTTTTTCCTTTGGGTATAAACTGTTCCTCTGCCTCCTTGCACTTTGTCACTACGTATTCCATCATTTCATTTACTGACTGTCCTTCCATTTCCCTTTCCCACAGAACCTCCTTCAGGAAATTCCTCATACCCGTGTAATCCCCTCTTTTAAAGTCTGGTATGTCTCTTTCAGCACCGTTTTCCCTCTCCACCTGTAGCTCTACAATGTACTCAAAACTCAGCACCATATGGTCGCTGGCTCCCAGGGGGCTCTCGTGTGTTATGTTCTCGATATCTGAGCTATTCAGTGTGAATACAAGGTCCAGCCTTGCTGGTGTGTGTGTGTGTTCAATAATATAAGTCCCTCTAAGTCCTGGGTTCTCTACGTATGCTGCTATGTGTATGTATTGTGTGTGTGTGTGTGAGCATGTTAGTTACCATTTTGTCCTAGGCACATGTCGATTAGACACTAGGCCTGTTGTACTCACCTAATTGTGGTTGCAGGGGTCGAGTCTCAGCTCCTGGCCCCGAGGGACCTTGTATGTGTGTGTGTGTGTGTGTGTAAGGAAACACTTCGAAATGTTTCCGCCCCGTCGGGAATAGAACCCGGGCCCTCCGTGCGTGAAGCGAGAGCTTTACCACCAGACCACCGGGGCTTGTAAGTGTGTGTGTGTGTGTGTGTGTGTGTGTGTGTGTGTGTGTGTTTGTGTGTGTGTAGGAGGTGGGGAGGGAAGTGGTTAGTGGGTTAGTGGTCAGGCTGCTGTAGGCCTAACTGAGTGTGTGTGTATGTGTGTGTGTGTGTGCGCCTGTCCTCACTGCATTGATTTAAGTAGAATATTTCACTCTGACGGCCTTCTGGGTTATCCTAGGCTCCCTACACGTATGCTGCCGTATGATAGCCTATCACTGTACTCGTGTATACCTGTATACTTTGCCTACTTATTGAATAAACACTGTCAAGAGTATTCTAGTGATCTTAGCGCCTGCGCGCGCACTCTGCCTCGTTGTCCTACTTATACCTCCACATTTGTTCCTTACAATTAAGTGTTAACTACCCTAGGATGATAGTCAGCTCCCCAGAGCAGGGATTATTGACCCCCAGCTATCAGTAATTCAGGGTCGGACTCAGCCCCCCCATACAACCACAACTAGGCTCTGTACTTTACTCTGCTGAAGCTGTTGTCTGGCACCCTCATGCACGATTCTTCACGATGCACGATGCTTCGCGATTTGGCTTCGTTAATGGCTCCTGCTTCCTCTTTTGTTTCTTCAAAACTATATTTCCTATCCTTATCTCATTAACTTCCTGGCTTGGTCACACTTATTCTGAGTTTTGGTATTGGGATGTGGCAACACTGCCTGCCTCTCACTCGGCCTACCGACTCTCCCTCTCTTTCGTGGCACTGAATTCAAATTATTTTATGTAACTGTGACCTTCACCTCCTTTTTCTGATTGGGGTCAGGTCATGTATCACTGCTCAGGTTGTTCACTGACACTGTCAACTTCCGGCAATCCTGATAATGGCCTTGGTAGGCAAGAAAATTACTAAACATTCGCGAGCGCAAACGATCCTGTGACTCCCGCGGGTGTACTCACCTAATTGTGGTTGCAGGGGTCGAGACTCAGCTCCTGTGTGTGTGTGTGTGTGTGTGTGTGTGTGTGTGTGTGTGTGTGTGTGTGTGTGTGTGTGTGTGTGTGTGTACTACTGGAAAGCTAGCAATTGAATGAATAATGACTACCTTCCCTTGTTGGGAGAAGGGGTCACCCTGCCTTGGTGGGAGACATTTGGTGTGGTAAAAAATATGCCACACACACACCAACTGAAAAATAATGCCTTTGCAATATCATGCATTGTACAGTATTAAAAAATCTTACATAATATAATTTTTATATTTCATTGCTTATCCTTTTATGGCATACATGTTAGTGATATTGGAATAAAATAGCGCACTATTTAGAAACTGAGGGATGTGTGACACAGTTGCCTTGATGCTGGTGGACGGCTCTTTGATACAAGGAATTTTACCCTCCCCTATCTTAATTCATATCCGACTACTTCTCATTCCACATTATTATAATAAAAAAGAAGTGCTAAACCTACAAGGATCATACAGTGCACCGGGGCAGGGGATAGTGCAGAATTATAAAGTAGCAAGGGTGGAGTGGACAACAGAGAGTTAGAAAGGGCTGTGAGGAGTGCTAGAGGAAGGATCATCAAAGTTTGTGTAGTAAATCAGTTGCTGTCAAAAAGTCAACGAGGGAGTCTTGAGTCAAAGGTGGGTCCGTCAGCAAGGAGAGGAGATAAAGTAAGGGCGTTAGAGCGGTGACGATGTCCAAGGTAAATTCTGCGTGCTCATTGATAGACCAGACAGAATATGGCTAACCGAAACTGGAACCTGACAATTATCACAGAATTGAACAGGGCACCTCTCCATGAGATACCTGTGAGTAAGAAGAGTGTGCCCAATGCGAAGACAGAAGAGCGCAGTTATCCAACCTCAGCATCGATGACAAGTTGGCCAGAAACCTAAACTTGGTCCGACCTGAGGCAGGTGGGCGATCTGAAAATCGTCGCACCATATTTGGCGAAGCCGAATGCATGGTTAAAGACGTGCAAGGGTCAGAGGCTCTAGAAGAAACAGGTGGAGCCTCGGCACCTGGAGCAGGTTACAAAGCATCACCAGCAGGAGGTACAGGGATATGGGAAAAGTCTGGAGAATGGTCCAATTATGAAGCTGGCTCAGAACAGGATGCAGTAACAAAAAAGGGCCTAGGAGGAGGGGAGTCATGGAACGAAGTCTCCATGATGGTGGTACTTCTTTCTTATTATTATAAGAAAAAAAAGAAAGAAGGAAAGGAAAAAAGAAAGGGAAAGTGGAGGGACAGTTACTAGAAGGCATGAAACGGCTGCAAGTTCGTCTCCCTCATCCAAGAGGACCTCCACACCACCAGCAGCGCAGATGCAGCATGGAATCTGTGCCATACCCTACCCTTCACACCAGTAAACCAGCGCTCTGGGATAGCAGCCTCACATCTACCGAGACACCTCAGAGGACAAAAGAGAGGGCGGTCGGATACCTGCCACAAAGCATGCCTCTCTCTGCTGCCACCTCCCAGAATCAACAGACAGCCTGCAGAGATACACCAGTGACCTGCAGGACACCCCACCCCACCTCCTGGAAATCTGGGAAGGGAGCAGGGCGCTTTCAGATGATCCAGATTCCACGGCAAACTACACCACTCCTATGGAGTGAGATGAACCCCAGCACATTTCCCCCTACCTAGAAACCGTAATGCCAGGGGGAGGACCCCAGAGGCTACAAATGGGACGTAGAAAAGGGAGGGAGAGGAGGAAAGGGAGAAGGGGGTATTGGGGGTAATTAGGTTCGGTCTGAGGAAAAAGACTAAAAGGTCCAATTCCTCAGACCAATAGCCTCTTTAAATAGGCTGTAAATAGGCAATGATTTGCAAAGAGAAGGTTACAAGAAATATGGAATAATAAGTATCTACGGACATTTTATTGTGGCAGCGTTTCGCTCTCCAGGAGCTTTGTCAAGCCGTTACAAACAATACATGGACACACAGGGTATACATAGGCTCAGAGTGAGGTGCAATACTAGTGGTGGTAGAAGTAGTAGTGATATAAGTTGTAGTAGTAATACAATAAGGTAGAACAATCAACTTGCACATGAGTAAAAGGTGATAAAAGAAATTACTTGGGTAGTATAAAAATAGGTTAGATAATATTTCTGTTGGAGGTTGGAATAGAGAAGGCCTGTTGCAGTGCTCCACTTCTGCGATGTGCTTGTGTAGTATTAGCAGGAGAGACTATGTGATGGTAGGGTTTACTGTTTTCAGGAGGATTCTTGCTAAGACTTCAGAGATGGTGAAGCTGCCTTTGTTTTGTTTGTTAGAAACAGCGATAAGTGCTAATTCAAGGCACTTGCGTCTGTGGAAATTAGTTTCTTTGATTGCTAAACGGGCGTCTTTGAATTTCATGAGATGATTGGTGGAATTTCTGTGTTGTACGCAGGCGTTGTTCAGGTTATCGTTCCTATATGCATTAATGTGTTCATTGAGGCGTGTTTCGAGGTTTCTTGCTGTTTCTCCTACATAAATCCTGTCGCAGCCTCCACAGGGTATAGTGTAAACCCCTGCGTTGACTGGTTCATGTTGCTTGGATTTAGTCCTGGTTAGATCCTTTATAGAAGTACTGGAAGCGATGGCGACTCTAGTGTTAGCTTGTGCAAGTACTTTAGAAATGTTCAATACAACCTGGTTGTTGGGAAGAATTATAACTCTGTTAGGAGTGGTGTTCATGCGTGCAGAATTAATGATCTGAAGAGCTCTTTTCTTGCAATCTTTGATGAAAAAGGAAGGAAATTGTAAATCAGTGAAGGTTTGGTGAATGTATGTACATTCCTCGTCAAGAAACTCAGGACTACAAATTCGGTAAGCTCTTAGGAAAAATCCAATAATGATGCCTCTTTTGGTCTTAGTATCTTGACTGGAATAAAAGTGTGAGATCATTTTTATTTGTAGGTTTCCGGTAAACTTGAAATCTTAGGTTGTTATCTACTTTGTGGATGAGGACGTCTAGAAAGGGTAGCTTGTCATTGGACTCTTCTTCTAGTGTAAAGTGGATCGCCGGTTCAACTGCGTTGAGCCTTGCCTAAAGATTCCGTACATCAAAACTTTTGGGAGTTATTACAAGGACGTCGTCCACGTAACGTAACCAAGTGACGCTTGAGGGGATGATGTTGGCGAAGCATTCAGCCTCTAGGTGTTCCATGTACAAGTTAGCTAAGATGGCACTGATGGGGGACCCCATTCACATGCCGTATGTTTGTTTGTAGAGCCTGTTATTGAAAGAAAAACAGTTGAAATTAACACAGAGTTCAATAAGGTCAACAAAATCTCCGGGAGGTAGAGGAAGGTCAATGTCCTGATTGACTTTACGTCGTAGAACATCGATGGCTTGTGTGGTAGGTACTTTAGTGAAGAGGGAAGTCACATCCAAACTGCTTAGTGTCTTGTTATGGATGGAGAGGTTTCGGATGCGGTTGAGAAGGTCGCCTGAATGCTTAAGATGAGCGGGGCTGATGGTCCCCAGAAGGCAGGAAAGATGTTTGGCAAGAACTCCAGCTAGTTTGTGTGGTGCACTACCTATACCTGATGTGATTGGTCTAAGAGGAATATTATGTTTGTGTGTCTTGGGTAAACCATACATGTGGGCTGGTTTAGGGTTGCTGGGTATCAAGTACAGAAGTTTCTTTCCTTCACTAGTGCGTTTCAGTACTTGTCTGGTTTTGTATAGGAAATCTTTTGCTGCGAAGTAAAGAGTTGTGCAGATGGAGCAGAAGAGTGAAGAATAGCGATGGGAATTGGAGTGTCCACCAATGATTTAGTCTCCTTAGTATATTCGGAGATAGCTTCAAGTGTTTCAGAGGACAAGGAAGTTGTATGTGGGACGACATCGGGGATAGAAGGGCAAGGGCGAGTAAAGATCAGGGCGGTGATGGAAGTTACTGAAGTGGGAGGGGGGGGGTGAAAGGTTAGAGTTAACATAGGAAGAAGCTTGGGAGGGGACAGGAGAGAAAGAAACCCAGGAGGAGACAGAAGAAAAAATTTAGGAGGGTACAGGAGAGGGACTACGAGAGGAAAGATGGACCTCCACACTTGTAACAGAGCTAGTAAGAGGTAAAGAACCAGGTATAGAGACTGGAAAGGAAAGAGATGTACACTTTGGGGTTTTTTGGACTTTGGAAAAGTAGAGGGGCGAGGGGGAGGAGCTGTTGTGGGAAGTCTTGTAGACATAAACATTTTCATTTTCATAGAAATTTGCGAGTGAGATGATGAAGATTTGAGAACAGTATGAGGTGACGAGGTAGGGACCTCGGAGTCCAGGACTGCAAAAGAGTTAGATATAGTGGTGACTGTGGAAGGTGTGACCACAGGGGAGAATGCAGAAGTTGGGACCCCAGAGGTTGGGGACCCACTTAGTAACTCGAGAATAAGAAATACGGGGAAGTCTCTCCTGGAGGCATAGATGAGACTGCCATGGCGTAAGTAAAGCCTTCTGTAACTTTGAGACAACAGATTTCTCATTCATTTAAGTAAACTTGGCAATGATGAGAATAAGATGGATGAGCTTCATTACAATTAAGGCAAAAGGGAGGTAGACTACAAGATGTATTAGTATGGTCGTCGGCACCACAGACTGAGCATTCAGCCATGGACCTGCAGTATTTTGCTGGATGGCCAAAATGCTAGCAGTTTCTACACTGTTGTGATGTAGGAATCACCTTTCAGACTTGTGAACGGTGTCCCACAATATAAACCGAGGACGAAAGCTCATGGCAGTCAAAAGTTAAGCAAGCTACATTGCAGGGGTAGCGTCTCCGCCTGCAGGCAGGTAGTACACGCGTGTCTACTTTAAGAATCAGGAGGTCTTGTAGCTCAAGCTGTTCCAGAATGTCGTCACGTTTGGAAATTACATTGAACAATGGTATGAGACAGAATGACGTTTTTCAATTGTTACAGGAATAGCATCTATGGAGATTAGATTTTTTAGATTTTGCCACCGAAGTGGCTAGTTTATTGTGCACCCCATATCCATCCTGTGGACGGTAGCGCAAGAGCATATGGGGCCTAGGCACTAGGCCCCAAAAGGGTTAACAATTGTACATTTGGATTTATATCTACATTTCACTTATCTGCTACAAGCAAATTTAGAAAATTTGCTTAGTATAACTGGTATCTTATTTTCATTAATAAGATATCTTGACATGTCACATAGGTTATTATACTGTCTATCTCTATATTCCTCAATAAGTGGACAATTAAGCACATAGTGTTCAAGACAGTGACCATATGCCTGATCACATAATTTGCATTTAGTTTGGTCATCATCTGTGTGTCTCCCAAACTGCCAGAAGTACTTGTAGCCAAGCCTAAGCCTGGCCACTACAACATCAGTCAATCTGTTCATATTGCAAGTTGCTCCATAAACATACTTATCTATGTTCATGTTATCATAGTGGGTTATAGATCTACTCAGGCTTCTAACTGCATTCCTATAGCAATCATTTTCATTATTTATTTCTCTCCTAATATTATTCCTAATGCTAGACACAGATATACCAAAGTTATATTCTACATTCTCCTTCTTGGCTAACATCAACTTTATCATGAAGGAGTAATCCAATGTGTGCTGGAATCCATAGCAATTGTACATTAATTCCTTTGTCCCGGATTTTTTATTATCTATACCTGGCTTCTCCAATGAGCATGCTGTTAGAGTCATTATATGAGTCAAGAGCCTTCAGTGATGACATAGAATCAGTAATGATGATAGAGTCAAGCTCAGTGTCATAAGTTAGCTTTAGTATCATTAGGATTGCAAACAATTCAGTTTGCAGTGTAGACGCCCAGTTGTTAATTCTTATGCCTAGTTCAACAGATTTATTATTGTTCTTAGCTATGGAGGTGGCAACCAGAGCAGATGCAGCCCTGCCAGAAGACTCTTGTTTAGATCCATCAGTGTATATAACTTGTGATAACTTATTACTATCAGCTAGGCGAGAAATTTCTTCTTGAGCAGTTGCTTTAACAAGTGATTTAAGGAAAGAATTACTAGCAATGAGCTTCTTGGGAGGGACTTGCAGGTATGTGATATTAAATGAACACATCTTCCATGGAGGGGTGAAATGCTCTTGTTGCCTACAGTGATACAATTCATGCAGGTTGTAAAACTTAATGTAATTGCATGTTTTCACAATCCATTTAGATCAGGGAGTATTTACTTCTAGACATTTAGTAAGACTCATTGTGACAGTGTCTGGTTCATTTCTTAACATTCTGATACCAAGTACAGTGTTAATCTCAACAATCCTGTCACTGATACTAGTAATACCAAGCTCCTTCTCATATTAAGAACCTTTGTAGATTTGGGACAGCCAAGAATAATTCTAAGAGCTTCATTTTGCATTAACTCCAAGGGTCGGAGAGAACTTTCTCTGGCTAATATCAACATGGGAGCAGCATAAGCAATTAAGGACCTAACATAGGCTATGTACATCATTCTCACAATTCTCACATTAACACCATAGTTGGGGTTGTAGCCAGCAACAGCTTTAAGAGCATTTAGTCTATCTTTGCATTTTTTATTTGGTTGTGGTATAGTGGATTTGTTAAAGGGTACATCTACACCAAGATATCTGTAAGTTTTAACGTAGCTAATGTTTTCACCCTGCAAATAGATGGGTGGGGGGTGTCGTTTGCTTGTTAATATCTTTGTTGTAGAGGAAAATATTACGAGGCCTAGTCGATTACAAATTGCTTGAACTTCATTAAGAATGGTACTCATCTTTTTATGCCCTGTTGTATGGATCATGATGTCATCAGCATAGCTTATAGCTATATGTTTAGGTGCGGCAGGTAGAGTATTTAGGAGAGCATTAATCAGAATATTAAATAGCATGGGACTGAGAACTCCTCCCTGCGGTGTACCTAGGGACATTTCTTTAGACTCGCTTCTAAAGCCTTGGTAGAGGACAGAGGATACTCTGACAGGTATCCTATTATCCAGCAGAGTAGGCTACCACCACTATTCATTTTGGCTAGTTCATGTAGTATAACAGTTCTGTTCGCGATATCAAATGCAGATTTTAGATCAAGAAATGTGGTAAAACTAGTAGAGGTGTGTGCAGTGAGAAAGGTGGAAATACAATTCTGCACACTCTTACCTTTCATGAACCCATAGGGGGAGGGGGAGAGTTGGTGTCTGATTCTATAGTACAGTCTGTTAAGTATCATTCTTTCAAAAATTTTACAAAGACAACTAGTTAAGGAGATCGGTCTAAATGTACCAGGCTGTTGAGGCTTAGGAATAGGCACAATGAGACTATTGGTCCAGGAAGTAAGAAGAACTCCCTCAATGTAACTGGTATTATACAGTGCCAACAAAGGATTATTAGGCACGTGCCTTAAAGTTCTGAGAATATCATAGGTTATACCATCCTCTCCAGGAGCAGTTGATCGACCTTTAGTTAATGCGTTATCTAATTCATACTCGGTGAAGAGGCAATCACTCTCATCAATATTTTGGCTCATAAAATTAATCAGTTTCAGCATTTCTTCAGAAGCACTAAGTTTTCTCTAATATGAGATGGCAGGTTTTCATGCCTGGAGATTTTGGACCAGTCATTTATGAGGTCAAGTGGAAAGGGATGAGCAACATTGCCAGTCTTTTTCCTGGTTATTTTATTTATACCTTTCTATGCCAGACTTAAAGGGGTAGACCTATTTAATCCACTAACGAATTGTTCCCATTCCTGTTGCCTAAGTTCTTGCTTTCTATTTCTTGCATTTGTTAGTGCAGCTTGGAACGTTCTGAGAAAGTCTGGGGTTCTACACTCACGGTATGCTTTACCAATCCTCCTAGCTGCATGTGTTAGATTGCGTAGCTGTGGGTCATTATAATATTTACATTGGTTTTTATTGTCATTTCTAGTGGAAGGTTTATGTTTTCTTTTCCTGCCCACTTGATCTGTGAGTACAGTCTCAATGGTGGTAACTAGGTCATCATTGAATTTTTGTGTGCTAGTGGGCTGGTAATCCTTATACCATTGATCCAAGTGGTTAATAAAGTTATCTCTGTGTTCTGGGTTGAGAATAAGTTTCCTCCTTCTGTATTTAGCTCCTTGGTTGCTTGAGATATGATCAAGATTGACAATTGTGAGTCTTGGGAAGTGATCAGATAGAAGATCATCAACTATGACAGAGTCATGCATCGTATATGATGCATTAAATCCAAGACACAGATCTAGTATGCCTCCATATATGTGAGTGGGCTCAGTAGTGCCTACAATACGATCATTATCATGCTCATTTAGAAATTTCACTTGTTTAGTTCCATTGGTGTTTGTTATAGACCCACCAATATTCTTATGTCTGGCATTAAAATCTCCAAGTATGAGGGTAGGTTCACTATTGATGCGATCTGGAAAAGCATCAGGTCGAAGCTGGTTTGCTGGGGCATATCCAGACAACTTTGGTGGAGGTACTCCTTCTTTCAGTCTACATTCCTGCAAACAGATGACATCAATATTCTTGGTTGCACTAATATGATGTAAGTCAGGCAACCGCTTCCTAATGGAAGCAATGTTCCATGAAAAAATTTGTAATCTATCCATTGTAGTGAGTTATTACAATCTCTTGTTCATAAGATGGTAAGACTATTATGGTTTGCCTACAGTGTGCAGACACTTAAGAGCAAATAGCATAGTTTGTACGTGTTTATCTTCAGAACCTTTTTTTTTATACATTTTCCGGCAATTTGCCAGGCAGTTCCAAGGGAACTTTTGAAGCCAAGAATTATGGGCTTCTTTCTTACATATAGCTTGAAATTGAACCGAGATTGTTGATGCACTTTTGACATCATCAACGCACTCAGGAGCATCATCTTGACTACATATATTTATTAAACTTGTCAGCATCTGTTCAAGATGCTCAATTTTTTCCTGCAAGTTTGTTATAATTTGAGGAAGGTCAGGTGAATCAAATGCCTCTCCAGAGGAAGGCTCTTCTGAATTAGTTCTTTCTCTAACACTTATAACCTTAACAGGTACCTTGGTTAAATCAGTGTTCTTTGTTGGTGCCTGTGACAGGACTACCTCATCATTCATTGCGGGTGGGTCCTGTGCATCTGACTCATCTCCAGCTTCCAGGGGGGTTACATGTGTAGCGTCCGTCTGACTGTTGGAGATGTGTGTATTGGGAGGAGTGACATGCTTATCCCCAAATTCAGGTGGAGGCATAGGTATGGGTGGTGAACTATCAGTAGTTCCACATGTGCTAGCAGGGTTGGCTAGCTCCTCCACAATTGGTGTGTGTGATGGCACTCTGGTATCACCAGAATAATTTGCAAGGAGGTTGGACTCGTCCACACTTTGCAGAGGTTCAGTCTCAGATCTGGTTGTGGTAGACTGGATGGCCTCGTTTTCAAATGGCATTAAAGGACTGTTGTCATTTTTACGTCGAAGGTTGTTTGGGTTCCGCTGCAGTTCTTATGGGAAACTGTAACCCCTTCTTCTTTACAGTTAATACACTTATATTTTTGGCTGTCAAAGTCTATTGTGCATTCTCTAGTGGAATGTTTCCCAGCACACTTACCACACCAAGAATGTAGTATTCCACAGGCTACTGCCACATGGCCATAGTGCTGGCATTTGTAACATCTACGTTGAGGGGGTAGGTACACGTCGATGGGTAGGAAACGTAGACCAGGCACCCAGATCTTTCGGGGGAGGGGCACAGGGCCTACCCAACTGGCAATAATTTGGGATTTTCCTTTAAGAATTTGGGCTTGATGATATGCTCGCTTAGAGTCAGATGGGATGGGTCCATGTCGAGAGGGTATCCAAAGTTTATGATACTGACCCCTTTTTTAAAGTGATGCGTGTTTGATGGAGGGCGGAACAGCTTAATATCCCCATAGGTTGTGTTAAGTAGATCACTGATCAGTTCTTTGTTCTGTTCCACAAACACAAAGTTGTGTGAGTTTTTTCCAAAGTGGATCCTCACCTTCGGATGTGCCTTTACTGCTGCCATTATCCACGCACACCTACCCTGCAGCAGGGTGTTGTCAGGGAAGTTCAGCTTAACAGTCTTCCTTAGAAGAAAGGCTTCTTGCACCCTGTGTGCACCATGGACGTCTAGTTTCACATTGCCTACGAGTCAAGTGAGGCTGACTACGTCGGCGCTCTAGCCCTTTCTCACTTTTCCTTCTTTGTTTACTTATAAAGATCTGGAAGCTATCATCATTGTCATCACCTGCAGAAATATATTCGTCTGTGACAGTTGCCATGTTTGCAGGTGGTGATAGCTCATGTAAGACTCACAGTGTTAATAATATGGTACAATAATGAATTGTACAGACAAGGTCTTACACCTAATTACATTATTATAATCAAATAGAAGCGCTAAACCACAGGGGTTATACAGCGCTGCAGGTTATTGTAGGATGCAGGGAGAGTGGGTTGTAAGAGGGAGATGGACGATTAGTAGGGTATGGAGTGCAAGATGACGGCGGATTGTGCAGGGGAGGAGGGTAGCAAGAGATCGAGGTAGAAGGGACTGAGGGAGGTGCTAGAGGTATAATCTTCAGAGTTTGTGTAGTAAGTCAGTTTCTGTCAAAAAGTCAATGAGAGAGTCAGGATTAAAGGAGGGGCCATCTGCAAGAAGGGAAGGTAAAGAAAGGGCCGCAGAGCGAAGACGTCGTTGGAGGTAAATTCTGCGTGCTCGTTGATAGAGTGGGCAGTCCAACAGGATATGTCGAACAGACACTGGAACCTGACAATGCTCACAGAGAGGGGCAGGGAGCCTCTCCATGAGATACCCGTGAGTAAGACGAGTGTGGCCGATGCGAAGACGGGAGAGTGTAGTCTCCCAACCTCGACATTGGTGACAAGAAGAAGGCCAGAAACCTATAACCGGTTTAATAGAATGAAGTTTGTTATTCAGCAGGTCAGACCAGCGTTGTTGCCAACGGGTGCGAAGGTGGGTAGCAATGACCGCAAAATAGTCCGTGAAAGGAACACCTCTATATGAAACTGGAAGGTCATGTACTGCTGACCGCGCAGCAGTGTCTGCCTGTTCATTGCCCTGTACGTCAACATGACCAGGGACCCAACAAAAACAATATCTTTATGCTTGCTAAAGATACGGCGTAACCAAAGGTGGATACGAAGAACTAGGGGTGAGGTGTATCAATTTTACGGATAGCCTGTAAAGCACTAAGGAGTCTGAAACGACCACAAATGGTGATACAAGCATAGATGCAATACGGATTAGTGCCACAAGAATGGCATACAATTCAGCCGTAAATATGCTAGCCGAGGGTAACAGATGCCCTCGTAGACGCTGTCCGGAAACACTGCTGCGAATCCGACGCCTCAGATGACTTTGAACCATCGGTGTATACTGCGATGGCATGGGAATGAGAACGGAAATGGTCTAGAAAGAAAGAGCGAGAAGCCGCCGTAGGCAGTTGGGCTTTGCGCAAGGTAGAGGAATAGAACAGACACGGACAGCAGGAACTTCCCAGGGGTAGAGGAAAGGGTGAAGCCACATGAACATATAAAGGCGGAAGCTGAAAGGGAAGACAAGAGTGAATGCAGACAAAGAAAAGGGATGAAGTAAACAGGGGCGACGAACAAATAACGAGCGTCTACTAACATCTGTGACAATCCTATACATGGAAGGATTGCGGAGGTCATGAGAGCGAACATAATAGACGAATGCAATGTGCATCACGACGATCGGACAAAGATGGAATGTTCGCTCTACATAAGGCTCTCAACCGGGAAGAACAAAAGCACCAAGGCATAAGCGTAATCCCTGGTGATGGATGGGATTAAGGCTGGAAAGAGTGGCAGGAGAGGCTGCCGAATAGATCTGGTCACCATAATCGAGTTTCGATAGAATTAGGGCTGAATGTAGGCGAAGGAGAGTTCTACGATCAGCCCCCATGAAAGATGTGCGAGGGTTTTAAGGAGGTTCTGCCGGCTATGACAAGTCGCCTTCAGAGAGGTAATGTGAGGTTTCCAGGACAATCTGCGGTCAAACAGGAGGCCGAGAAACCTGACTGTATCACGTTCTGGGATACGTGAGCCGTATAGGTACAATGGATGATCAGAGACCCTGAACGTCTAGTGAACGTAATTTGATGAGTTTTGCCACTAGAAAACTTAAACCCGTGAGTGGTGGCCCAATCAGAAACCCGGTTGATGGCATGCTGGAGGAAACTGCAATGAGGTGACAGTCAGCACCTGCACAAGCTATAGCAAAGTCATCCACATAGAGCGATGACCAAATATTGGATGGGAGAACAGATGCCAGATTATTTATAGCAAGCAGAAAAAGTGTTGTGCTCAGAACACATCCCTGGGGGACACCTTCAGCTTGGACAAATCCGGGAGAGTTCATTACTAACCCGGACCGAAATGTCTGTCAGTTAAGAAAGCCTTAAGAAAGAATGGTAGTTGCCTCGGAGGCCTAAGGAGTGGGCCTGGGCCAAGATATTATATCTCCAAGTTGTATCATAAGCCTTCTCTAGGTCGAAAAAGATAGCGATAACCGAATGGTTATTCGCAAAGGCATTACGAATATACGTATCCAAGCTCAGCAAGGGGTCAATGGCAGAACGGCCCTTACGGAAGGCATACTGACTAGGGGAGAGACTATTGTGAGTCTCTAAATACCACATCAAACGTCTATTAACTAGACGTTCCATCACCTTGCAAACTGCACTGGTAAGAGCGATGGGACGGTAGTGAGAGGGATCACGTCCCGTAGCACCTGGTTTTCGAAAAGGGAGAACAATAGCAGACTTCCACAGCTGGGGAATAACTCCTTGCGACCATATAAGATTAAAGAGTCGTAAGAGGACAGTAAGAGCAGACTGATGTAAATGCTGTAGCATACGAATATGTATGCCGTCTGGCCCAGCTGCCGATGATCGGCAAGCAGAGAGTGTTGCCTCCAGTTCTTGAAGGGTAAAAGGCACATTATAGGATTCTTCTCTAAGAGAAGAAAAATCTAAGGAGCTTTAACTCGCTGGCAGACTTAGAAGAAAGGAACGAGGGCATAGATGGAGCCCTGAGAAATGCGGACGAGATGGTTACCAATTTCAGTGGCAACGGCAAGAGGGTGTGCTATATCGACACCAGCAACCTGAAGAACAGGAGCCGGGTCGGGGGAGAATTTACCACTTAATTTCCGCACTTTCTTCCAGACTGCACTCATCGAGGAAGCTGAAGTGACAGTAGAAACGTAATCTCGCCAGCAAGTGCGTTTAGCATCACGTATGACACGGCGAGCAATAGCTCTCTTCTGCTTGAAATCAAGGAGTCTCTCTGTGTTCTGTTATACCGATACCTGCCCCATGCAGCACGTTTCAAACGCACTGCCCGAGCACAAGCAGGAGACCACCAAGGCAAGCACTTCTGAGGATGCTTGCTAGAGGTTTGAGGAATAGAATGTGAAGCCGCTGTGAAGATGGAAGACGAAAAGAGATGTAAAACCTCATCAATGGAGGACGAGGTACGAACCTCATGAAAGGCAGTAAGATGTGCGTAAGGTCCCATTTCGCCCGGTCAAATTGCCAGCATGGGCAATGAGGAGTGGAGAAACAGAGGGACTTAAGGATGATTGGAAATATCGCTGTCATGTAAGTCGGGAGGACAGACCAGGTGAAGTCAAGGACAGTAGATGAAGAGCAGACGGAAAGATCGATGCAGGAGAAAGAATGAGTTCGGGGATCAAAATGGGTAGGAGTACCGTATTTAAAACATGGAGGGAAGAGAAGCAAGAAATGCCTCAACTGAATGCCACGGGAGTCACAGTGCGATCCTCCCAAGAGAAAATGGTGTGCATTAAAATCGCCAAGTAATAGAAGGGGTGGCGGTAAGGAAGAAACCAGAAAATCAACATCTGGGATAGACATTGCCCGCGAAGGGGAGAGATATAAAGAACAGAGTGTATACCACTTATTCAAGTGGATACGGGCTGCGGTGTAATGTAAGGAAAAAGGAACATAGAGCTGACGGTATGGAACACCAGTGAGTATAAGAAGAGCACTTTCGTTAAAGGTTCCATCGGAAAAAGGATCCGATGAATATAACAAATCATAGCTTGAAAAGGGCCTGATAACAGTGGATTGTAATTTGGGTTCTTGCAAACAGACCCCAACAGGGGAAAACTGAGAGAGCAACACCTGAAGCTCACCCCGGTTACCCCTGAGGCCTCGGATATTCCACTGTAAATAAGCTATGATTTATGGAGAGAAAGATATAAGTGGAAGTGAGAGGAATCTATGGACTAGGGTTAGAAAAGTCCACGTGTGGAGGTAGCGGAAGACCTGTAATCAGAGAAGGAGGAGGACGTTGTGAAGGAAGGGGGGGTTGAGACGAAGAGAGATGAGGAACCTCAGGTGGAGTAGTGTCCATCATCGGTCCAGAAATATATTCTGCAATAGCTTCCAGTGTTTCGGAAGTCAAAGATGCAGAATGTGGGAGTACATTAGAAATGGAAGAAGAGTGAGCAACGATCAGGGAGTCTATAGACTGTACTAAAGTAGAGGGCGAGGAGATAGAAGAGGAAACTGTCGAAGGGGCTTGGGAGGGGACAGGGGATGAAGGTATTGTATGAGGAGGAGGATGAACCTCCACACATGTTATAGAACTAGGCAGAGGCGAAGAACCTGGCGGTAGGGATTTTTTGAAAGGCTTATGAGAAGGGGGGCACTGAGGTTTAGGTGAAGGACGAGGACGTGTAGACTCAGAAGTGTGCGAGTGAGTAGAGGAAGGAGTGTGGACAGTATGGGAAGCCGAGGTAGGGACCTCGGAGCCAAGAATATCAAAAGGATTTGAGACAGGGATGATTGAGGATGAGGCGACCACAGAGGAAGCCGTGGAAGTTGGGACCCCAGAAGTGGGGCGACGTTTAACAATTCGAGAATAGGGAATGCGGGGAAGTCTCCCTTGAAGGCGTAGATGAGAGACGGCCATAGCATATGAGAAGCCTTCCGCCTCTTTTTGTAAGTAAATTGTAACCTTTGTCTCACTGCTTATGTAATGTTTGAGTTGAATAGTAATATCCCGCTCATTCAGGTAAACCTGACAATGGCGAGAATACGACGGATGTGCCTCATGACAGTTAAGGCAAGAGGGAGGTAGAGTACAAGAAGAACTGGCATGGTCGTCAGCACCGCAGACTGGGCATTTGGCCATGGACCTGCAATATTTCGCTGGATGACCAAAACGCCAGCAGTTTCTACACTGTTGCGGTGTAGGGGTCACCTTTCGAACTTGCAAACGTTAACCTGCAATGTAAACCGAAGGTGGTAGTTCATGGCAGTCAAATGTTAAACGAGCTATATTGCAAGGATAACGTCTTCGCTTATTGGCGGGGAGGACAAAAGTGTCAACTTTAAGGATAGGGAGTTCTTGGAGCTCAAGCTGCTCGAAAATGTCATCACTACATGTCTGGAAATTCTGTTGGACAATGGTGTGGGGCAAAATGACAGAACCACAACAAGAATTGAGGGAATGGTTCTTGTCAATAGTAACAGGAGCAGAATCTATGGTTGTAAGAAGAGAAAGATCGCGAGCTTGGCCAGCATTCTGGACCGTGATGATGCGAGTGCCACTCTTGAGAGCGTGAAATGAGATGTCTTTACCAACATGGCGTAGCAGAGCTTTACCAATACTATGGTCTGAAAGATAGGTATTAGAAGAAGTCGGTCGCAGAGTAAAAAACTTCGTCCATTGAGTAGTTTGAAATAGAGAGTTTAAGGGAAGTGAGTGACGAGCTGGTCGTTTCTGAGATGAACGAGAAGGAAGCGTCGAATCGTCATGTGTGGGTCTTGGTCGCTTTGGGTTTGGGACCGGGGGTGGTCCGATGGGAGACGGGCGAGCGATTCGGAAATTGCCGCACCGTCGAGGGAGAAGCCGAAATCAAGGTCAGAGAAGAGCGAAGGTCAGACGTATCGAAAGGGCCAGTCGGGTCCCTGGTACCTGAAGCAGGTGACGAACCGGCACCAGCAAGAGGTACAGGGGCATGAGAGGTGTCCAAAGAGTTGTCCGTTAACGAGGCAGGGTCAGTACTGGGTGCGGTATCAGGAAGGGGCCCGGGGGTAGTGGGTTCATGGATTGGGTCAGCCATGGTTAGGTTAGTAAGTAAGTAAGTAAGTTTATTCAGGTATACACAAATACATTTACATACATTATCATACATAGCAGCATATGTGTAGAGAACCTAGGATAACCCAAAAAAGTCAGACAGAGTGACTTATTTCTTTTTATTTTTAAGAAAAAAAAAAGAAAAGAAAAGAAAATAAAAATAAAAAATAGAATAAAAAAAGGGGGGAACGTGGATTATTATTATTATAATCTAATAGAAGCGCTAAACCACAGGGGTTATACAGCGCTGCAGGTTATTGTAGGATGCAGGGAGGGTGGGTTGTAAGAGGGAGATGGACGATTAGTAGGGTATGGAGTGCAAGATGACGGTGGATAGTGCAGGGGTGGAGGGTAGCAAGAGATCAAGGTAGAAGGGACTGAGGGAGGTGCTAGAGTTATAATCTTCAGAGTTTGTGTAGTAAGTCAGTTTCTGTCAAAAAGTCAATGAGAGAGTCAGGATTAAAGGAGGGTCCATCTGTAAGAAGGGAAGGTAAAGAAAGGGCCGCAGAGCGAAGACGTCGTTGGAGGTAAATTCTACATGCTCGTTGATAGAGTGGGCAGTCCAACAGGATATGTCGAACAGACACTGGAACCTGACAATGCTCACAGAGAGGGGCAGGGAGCCTCTCCATGAGATACCCGTGAGTAAGACGAGTGTGGCGGATGCGAAGATGGGAGAGAGTAGTCTCCCAACCTCGACATTGGTGACAAGAAGAAGGCCAGAAACCTATAACCGGTTTAAT